>JAVKPL010005465.1:0-107225 GCA_032173675.1 Gastrolobium villosum | reverse complement strand
ATTCCAGGTTTTTCACCTTTAAAACAAAGATAGTGAGAAAACTTTTCTCTTTGCTTTTCAGGTAATAATTTTGAAAAATAAAAATTTAATGCATTAATAGCATTAAGTTTTGCTGTTGGTGTGTTGGCTCGCCATAATGCGGTTAGTAACACTTGTTGTTCCTGGTTAACAGGATGTCCTTGCAACGTTTTGAATTGTTGCTTACTATTTTGATTGATAATTTCAATCTGAAAATTTCCAAAGCTTTTAAAGACCTTGGATTGAAGTTTCTGATGAGATTCATCAGTATCTGTTGTGCTAGAGGATGAATCCCCTTTTATCAGCATCTTTTCTGGGGAAGGCATTTTTTCCTTTCCTTTTTTCTTTTGCTGTGAAACTTCAACTGTTTCCTTTCCTTTTGTAGGAAGTTCTTTTGGCGGAGAGGCCATCCTTAGCTGTTTGGAGAATTTTATAGGGTTCTTCTCCATTTCCCTTTTTCTCTTTGAACTAATCTGTATGAAAACATGAGTTAGTGGAGATAATTCTTGAAAGCTTATCAGCTAAGTGATTGGACTTCCCATCTATGTGTTCTATTTTAACAGTTACTCCTGTCCTACAAATAGAATCAATAAAATTTACCCAACGATTCTTGGATAACCTGTTGTTAGACATTGAATTATAAAAAGAGGTAATTGCTTGGCAATCAGTTCTTAAGGTAAATTCTTTTTTATCTAACAAAAATATTCTAAATTTCTCAAATACATAAATACAGGCCATTATTTCTGCATCTATGGTTGAGATTGCTGTTTTGTATACTCCTGAGGTATACCTAGCTATTTTTTCCTGGGATTTAGAGTCAAATGGTTTTGGTTTCCATTTTAACACTGCTCCCCATCCTTGTAAACTACCATCAGTTTCTAGGATTATGTAGCTGTTTTTGGAGGGTAGTTCTAAATTAGGTAATTTAGCTTAAAAAACGTCAGCCATGACGATTGTAAAAAAAAAAAATTGTCATTTACTTTCACTGTTCACTTTACTTTTGTCGGCCATTTTGTACATTTTTTTTTTTTTTTATAAACCTTATCTCTCTTCCGCATCACTCTGAATACAAGGAATACTTGAAGGAAGGTCTTAGTTCCGGATTACCGGAAAATTCCAGGTATCTACCCTTATTTTGGTATCAGAGCATGTGAAAGCATGTTTTGAACAGTTTGTAGATAGGCCTTGTTCAAAGGTCACTTACCTCTGATCTATATGTAGTTGTTCTTCCAATTTTCTAAAAATTCATCTTCTATTTGTGCATGGTTTTAAGGATTCCTCAAGATAATACACTCAGGAAATTAAACAACAGAAGTTATTCTGAAAATAGTTAATAAGTATAAAAGTAAAGTGAACAGTGAAAGTAAATGACATTTTTTTTTTTTTTACAATCGTCATGGCTGACGTTTGCCTCCAGTGCCCTTTCAAGATTTTGCCATTAGAATGGAAAGCCTTTTCTCCTTTAGGAAAAACTTCATGGATTTACTTCCAGAAGAATTAAGAAAGAAAATATTACAGCAATCCTTTGATTCATTTTATAATGAATTAATGGAATTACAGATGTTTTTACTCCACAAACATGAAGAAAAAGAAGAGTCAAGAATGGTCTATAACTACAAAAGACTTAATGATAACACCCACAAAGACCAATATACCATCCCAGGTATAGATTATCTCTTATTAAAAATAAAAGATAAAACAGTTTACAGTAAGTTTGACTTAAAGGCAGGCTTTCACCAAGTAGCTATGGAAGAATCTAGCATACCTTGGACAGCAATTATAACCCCTCAAGGCCATTTTGAGTGGTTAGTCATGCCCTTTGGTCTAAAAAATGCCCCAGCAGTTTTTCAAAGAAAGATGGATAATATTTTTAAAACACACTCTGATTATATTATCTGTTACATTGATGATGTCTTAATATTTTCTGATAATATTACAGAACATCTACAGCATTTGAGGACATTCTTTAGATTATGTCAGCAGCATGGATTAATCCTATCAAAAACTAAGATGAAGATTGGAGTAACCCGGATAGAATTTTTAGGAGTTGAAATTGGTAAAGGAGTTATCAAACTTCAGCCCCACATAGTCAAAAAGATTCTGGAGTTTCCCGAAAATAATCTTGAAACTCTAAAGGAATTAGAGAAATTCTTGGGAATTCTTAATTACGCCCGTAATTATATTCCTAATTTATCAAAATATACAGGACCCCTGTATAATAAGTGTTCTCTTCATGGAGAAAGAAAATTTAACAGACATGACTGGAATTTGGTTAAACAAATTAAAGATATAGTTTCTAAATTACCTAATTTAGAACTACCCTCCAAAAACAGCTACATAATCCTAGAAACTGATGGTAGTTTACAAAAGTCATTTACTGTAAGCTGAAAGTTTTCAGGAATAAAGTAAATTAACTCATGATTTTTGCATAAGTCAATTTCCATCTGTCCTATTACAGCTTTTTGTAAATCACTCCATCTAGTATCAATTAGGGTGATTAGGACTTTAGTACCAGCGTACTGTCTGTGGAGACCAAAAACTCCAACTAGAATTGCTCTTAGGTGTATAGTTTTATAATTTGTTCTTTTTAACTTTGCTTGAGATATTTCATCTACAAAATTAATTATCTGTTGATTATCATCAGTACAAAGAACAGATTGTTCACTGTAATGTTGATAAACTTGCTGTTTAGTTTCAAATAGTCTGTATGAATATAGAGACTCAGGTTTTAAAAGACCTAATCTTTTATCTAATGCATGCTGCATTATCTGTTAAGGATCCATAAGTTCCTCAATAGTTTGGATCTTAAGTTTTTGACCCATGTTTTTTAGCTGTTTTATGTAGCTATAAGGACGTATCACATCTTCTCTGTTATGGCTAATGGGTTTAGTACCACTAGTTGATGCTTCTTTATCATGCATCATTTTTTACCTTAAGAATTTTTAAAATTCTCGATTTGGAGTACTGGATCTTTATCCTTCCAGACGTAAATCTTTCCAGGGGCTTTTCTAATAGTATTATCTTCTGGTTTTAACTTAAGGTTTGTAAGATTAGCACTTATTTCCTTAAGTTCTTCTGTAAAATCTTTTGTTTTGTTTTTTAATAAGACGTCCAATTTTTGATTAATACCAATTAAGAGTTCAATTATGGTATTGTTTTGCTTAATTCCTGTTGAGGCTACCACACTTGATGTTAAACCTTCCGATGGTGCAAAAGTGTTTGCAGATCTATCTAACGCAGATTGATAATCTTTGTTAGATAAAGATTCACTCATAATAGAAAGCTTGAAAGCTTTCTATCAACGCTGTGGATTAGTTTTTCTAATTCCTGTGTTTGTTGTTTTAAATTTTTAGCTAGTTGAATAGTTTCCTGTTCAATTTTCTTAGGTTCTTGGTCAATCCTAAGAAGTAACTGTTCAACGTCTTCCTTGGTTGGAAGTTTATTGAAATAGCTGTTGTTGGATTCCTGGACAAGGAAATCAACTTTTGTTTCAAGGTTGGAAACAGTGTCTTTGAGTTTTCTCAAACTCACAGTATGATCTATAGCAGTTAGATTCTATTGATTTTAAAAATACAAAATTCTTTTTATGAAGATTAAAAAGTGATTGAGAGATTAAATCATTAGATGATCTTGTAGATTGTAAATTATGCAGGAATGTGCAGCATAAATCAACAATTAAATTCTGCTGGTTGTGGTTAAATTCAAGCTTTCTATTATGAGTGAATCTTTATCTGAAATATATGATTATGCAATCTGCGTTAGATTTTCAGCAAAGCAGAAAACTTTTTATGATCTATTGTTCCATCTTTTAGTGTGGTAGCCTCAACAGGAATTAAGCAAAATAATACCATAATCTAATCTAGTTGAATTATCATCAGATGTCATTCCTATTTTCCTTAATAATTATCATATATTCAAAAGATTTTTTCCGCGTTCAGCCTCCTGGAAATAAGTGCTAATCCCCTTACCTATCCCTAAGTTAAAACCAGTAATACTTATTAACTATGTTCAGAATAACCTCTGTTGTTTAATTTCCTGAGTGTATTATCTTGAGGAATCCTTAAAACCATGCACAAAATAGAGAATTTTAAAAATTCTCAAGAACAACTAATATAGATGCAGATAAAGAAGCATCAACAAGGCCTATCTAAACCCATTACATGCCATACCAAAATAAGGAGAAGAATTTTTCCGGTAATCCGATACGTCCTTATAGCTACATAAAACAGCTAAAAAACATAGGTCAAAAACTTAAGATCCAAACTATTGAGGAACTCATGGATCCTCAACAGATAATGCAGCATGCATCAGATAAAAGACTAGGTCTTTTAAAACCTGAGTCTCTATATTCACACAGACTATTTGAAACTAAACAGCAAGTTTATCAACATTACAGTGAACAATCTGTTCTTTGTACTGATGATAATCAACAGATAATTAATTTTGTAGATGAAATATCCCAAGCAAAATTAAAAAGAACAAATTATAAAACTATACACCTAGGAGCAATTCTAGTTGGAGTTTTTGGTCTCCACAGACAGTACGCTGGTACTAAAGTCCTAATCACCCTAATCGATACTAGATGGAGTGATTTACAAAAAGCTGTAATAGGACAAATGGAAATTGATTTATGCAAAAATCATGAGTTAATTTACTTTATTCCTGAAAACTTTCAGCTTACAGTAAATGACTTTTGTAATCATATTAAATTGGCCATAAATACAAAGGTTATGAGTCAATGATAGCAGGAGAAAGTAATTTACTCATTATCAAATCATTAACTGGTAGAGTAAGTAATTTCTCACAAACAAACTTTAAACTATGCCCTGAAAAAATAGGACAATTTTTAGGATCCCAAGGAATTAAGGCTTTAAAAGGAAAAGCCTATGATCCAACAGATTTAAATGGAGAAATATGGCAATTCTCCATCCCTCAAGAAATGCGAGCTACTATACCTCGCAAGTCAATGTCCTGGATTGATAATGGAAGATTAGCCACAAGATTTTGTGATTATCAGAACCGAGAGATACTTCCTGATCCACAGGATGATTCTGATGATCAAGCAGAGTGTTATCTCATAGAGATTGAAGACACTCACCCACAGGCTCTAATACCTGAACACCAAGAATTCCTTGATAACTATGGTTATCAATTATGGGAACCACAACCTACTGAACCCTTCACCAACCCTTTTGCATCAGAGTTTGCGCTAAGAAGTGTGGTGGATAATGAAGGAAGCAGTAGCAGTAGCTCTTCTTCTTCCTTTTCTTTTTGGAATATGGAAGATGATGAAGATGACTTAGGATATCCTCGCAAGAAACCTGTTATAATGACTCCTCTGCAGGAAACACTCCTTATGTCTACAGGAAGTACTAGTGTACCAACTAATTTTCCTGGAGATACATCTATCTCGGGTAATCCTACGTTTGGCCCAGCTATTAACCCCCCAATAATATATATATATAGGGAAAAACGTTTCTCAAGCAGCTTGAGATAAGTTTATCTCCGGCTAGCCCCAAAACTACGTCGTTTTGATTAATGAAGGGTGTTTATGTAATTTTAGGTGAATTAATGGAGGGGATTTTTGTAATTTTAATTATTTTTATATCATATACATTTTACTGAAACACCATTCATTAATTCACCTAAAATTACATAAACAACATTTATTAATCAAAATGACGTAGTTTTGGGGCTAGCTGAAGATAAACTTATCTCAAGCTGCTTGAGAAATGTTTACCCCATATATATATATATATATGAGATTATACTTACTACCTAATTTTCTTACCACTTGTTACTGTCAAATTTTAATCGTTGATTTCCGTCAATCTAACAGTTTAATTTATGGGATCATATTTATTAATTAATTATTAATTTGCAATAAATTATAACCGTTAGATTGACGGAAATCAACGATTAAGATTTGGTAGTAACAAGTAGTAAGAAAATTAGGTAGTAAATATAACATTTCCTATATATATATAGAGAGAGAGAGAGATCATTTGACTCCAGAGTAAGACCTATAACTCTTACTCTCTATCCTAGCTGTTGATTTCCGTCCATCTAACGATTATAGTTTAGGAAGTTATATTAATTAATTAATTATTAATTACACTATAAATGACAACTGTTGATTTCCATCTATCAACGGCGGAGATGAGAAATAAGACTTAAATTTTTTACTCTGGAATCAAAAGAACCCTCCTATATATATATATATATATATATATATATATATATATATATATTATTTATTCTACTTGAAATAGTTATTCATAATTTTATATAATTTTGAATTTATTTCTTATAAAATATAAGTGCAATGCACATGATTTTACGTGTTCTAACAATGCCTAAAAATGTACTCATTAATTTGCCACTTCAGTGGACCAGGTGCGAATATAGATTGTGGTGCCCTTTCGTTGCTGAATAACATGATATGGTCTTATTGGAGTGGAAAAGACACAAATTTTTTAAAATATAATCAGTTGATCCTTACAAAATATAAAAAATAAAAAATAAAAAAATTGTGTCCTTTTCTTTCTAAGGGTAGCGTATGATGTTATTCAATAATCTAAATACCTGGGAATACTCTTCCAAGTTAAAAGAGCTCTATAAATGTTAACATTTTATCATGTTTGGGATCATCAGATTCAGATATAGTTATACATTTTGAGGAGACAAAAAAGAAAAAGGATCAGTGATGGAAACAAAATCACTTGTTGGGCTGTGCTTCTTCCTCATTGTTCTCTTAGCAGCTCGTAAAGTCTTTATTTTTATGTGATTGATTTTCTGTCTTTATGGCTAGTTCCAATTAAAGCTCAGTATATAGTTGAATGTGTATTAATAAACGGGAAGAGTTATATTTACAAATTTTTTGTTTATAAACTTTTACAGATTACACTATTTATTCTCGGAAGTACACTATGTTACCCTATGTACTTCCAGAAGTGCAAAATATAATTTGCAAAAATTTATAAACGGATTCTTCCCCTTAATAAATATATAACTGATTGATCAACCTTTTGTTTCCTTTGGAATTTTGCAGAAGAAATGGTGGTACAGAGTGAGGGTTGTGAGAGAAAGACTCCTTATCTCCCTGTTACATGCGAAGGCCCAATTCTCGAAGAACAATGTGACAATGTTTGCAAGATAGCAGAAGGTTTACTCGGCGGTACATGCAAAAATCAGGAGTGCATTTGTGCCTGTTGATGAATTACACTATGAGATATAGATATTATAAGTAATTAAATAAACCTAGCTGTAATTCGTATACTTTAATTATGGCTAGTTTATGTTCATGAGTTAAATCATAGACTTACTCTCTTCCCTTTGGGGGGAGAAGAGAATTAATTAGTACGGATTATGTATGTAGCTCATGCTATCTTGCATCTATCTCGCTGGCATGCTGCTCTTGTTCTATATATATTGTGCTTCAGTGTTACTTTTTGCTTCCATTGACTGAAATATGAAAAAGAAAAGAATTAACAACATAATTAAACCACTAGCCACCAAATCGAGGAATACCGAAGACATGGAGTTCCTTTTCATGCGCCATTCACTGCATCTAAAATTTCAGCAAGTGTGAACATGGATACTCAAATGATGAAGCCATGCTAAAAAATAATTGGAATATGAATTTCATTTAATTAAATATGTTGGGTTACTTGATATGCGATCAGCATATAAGGAATTCTAAAACAAAAAGAGGAAGAATGTGATTCAATCTGATGCAAGAAAGGCAAAATCACTGTTAAATTTGTCAAATATCTAAATCTGAGGTGTTATACTGATTTTATGTTGATTTCACAGGGAAAATGCACAAATTGGAGTTAAAAAAGGACAAAGCAAAACCAAAGGTCCACGCTACAAGCATGGGAATGGCGCTTATAGCGTAGAAGACTCAATTTGGACAGAAGCCACCGCTCTTGCAGCGTGGGAAAAAAAAATTGGCAGAGGCTCTCACGCCCACAGCGCGGGAACCACGCTATCAGCGTGTGAGGCGCGAACATTTGACAATTTAAAATTTAAAAAAGGGAGCTGCATTAGGTCAAGTCTCTTATAAATAGAGACTCAACCCTAAGGAGAACAAGAACAACTGGATGCAGCAACCAAGAGCACGGAGGCGGAGTTCTGGACGAGATTTGAAGTCTTCAACTCACTTTTCTGATCAACATCCTGTATCTTCTTCTTCATCTTTTGTTTTGCCAGACATGAGTATGTCCGGCTAGTACTCTTTATTGTAGTTAGGGTCACGAACCCTATGTGAACCCTTGTTACGATGGACTGATATGATTTCTCTTGTTTATGTAAAATGCTTTATCATTACCTTGTGCGTATTTGATATTTTTTTTATTAGACCTGATCAATCTGATAGTCGAAAGTAGTTTGAGGGTTAGAACCCTAGATATGGATATTGAGGTTTCTGATCTCGAAAGGGGGTAAGATGACGATTATTGTGCATGCTAGGAATAGATGTATGTTAATTGTGGATGTTTGAATTATCACGTTTATTGCTTAATTCTCATGAAGGGTTACCAAGGGATTAGAATTCTCATGAGGGTTAAAGGGTTGAATCACCAAGGGATTGAGATTTAGCTAATTATTTCAAGATGATAATTATCCGAGTTTTTACATAATTAAGTGGTTTTAGATCAATCCAAAGTGACTAGCAGGGATCATATGGTGAGTGTATCCTAACTACAATTCTTTTCTCATAGTTTTACAAAAATTCTCATTGATACCTTATTTCTGTTATCAGATCAAAGAAAAATTAACAAAAACAAGTCTTTTAATTTCATTTTTATGCAATTTAAATTACAATCATTCATCATCTAATCGATTTGTCCAAATTAAGGGGACTGGTTACTGTGGTACTTGTCTTACAATCCCTGTGGAAACGATAATCTACTCACTACTTTATTACTTGTGCGATCGGTACACTTGCCGGGTGCAACATTACTTAAGTGTGATGAGTCTCATATTAATTGGTAATAAGCTAAGTGAAGTGTATTGAAAATCGACAATCGCACACAACCGCAAACGAAAAGAGAAAGAGAGAGAATTAATATAGTGATTTACCCTCATTCACCCGATATAGGTTACGTCTAGCTTGTCTGTACCATATTTACTTCACTGCCACTCGTTACAAGTCACTCGATTTACAAGAAGAATATTAATAGGATTAGAAAATCCTAAGGGTCCAAGGCCAAACTACTAAGGAAAATAAAATTACAAAAAAATCAGAGGCCCACAACAGTACCTAGCCTCTATGGGCCTGGGGCCGTCGAAGCGGCTTCCCCGGACCTCCACCAACTCACCTGGGAGCAGAGCCATACCCAACATGCGCAAGTATAAGTGAGGGGACCATGTGTCTACTGCCTTAAGATTTTGGATTGAGATATGATTTCAGACCCACTTACTACAGTTGGAGTAGCTTAACTCATTGGTTGTTAACTTATCCCTTACAAAGAAGAGATAAATGTCCAAGATTCTGGATTCATTACACGGCAATTAGGGATATACGTCACCAAAGAAAGAAAATTACATGTTATCTAACCGCTTACAATAAAAAATAAAATAAAATCTTAAATTATTTAATAGCAATGTATGTGGTTATAAGTGTGGCTTAAAACCCATGAACCAAGTTGTTGCTAGCTGGAAAGGGACGTAAGATCAAGCTGCTTCAGTTTCTTGCTTTTAGCGATTGGTTCTTCCTTCATCTTCAAGCATATCAAACATTTTGAATGTGCTGAATTTCAACTCATAATATCCTGATATTCATTGGATTTAGCACCACACTCCAACTCCAATTCGAGTATTTTTAATGAAATTCTGGTGTTCTAGACATATTGGGCAGATCCAACATTCTTTGACCAGGCAAATCTCTAGTTCGAGACAGTCTAACATGATGCCTTCAACTACGTGAATTTCCGGAAAAAAGAATAATAATAAGAAAATAGTAAGTAAATGATATCATTCCAGTTGCATTTTATGCATCAACACAATTTATGGGAAATAAGTGCATCACTCTCAATCGGCTAAAAATTACTTATTTAGAAAAGTCAGGTTGGCAATGTTTTTCAAAACAAGCATAGACGTATTTAGACACACCACGTGCCATTGGTTGCAGCAGTTTGGTCACTCTTCGACCACTGTCATTTATGACTGAAATTTGTGTTCGGAACTCGGTTCCCTCAACTCGGCTCAAAAGTCCTTTTGCGGAAGTCAGTTAACAAGATCTTGGATCTCGGATCTCGATAATTTTATCTCGGCCTCAGCTTCACCAGATCGAGCAGCGCAACGGAAAAACAAAAAATACAAAGGGGAGAGAGAAAGAGAACACAAAAGATTTTAACATGGGAAAACATTCTTCAATAAAGAAGTAAAAAAACCCATGGGACCTAGTCCGATTCAAAAATCCACTATGAAAATAATGGGTACAAAGAATCAAGATTTACCAAAGAGATGGTTAACTCAACATCTGCAACAACGGTGATAATCAAACTTCCCTAGAGATATTTCACTCAAACTCTCTCTAGAGATCTTTCAAAATACAAATCTCAAAGCTTTGCTCACAAATCTCTTAAATAATTTTTCTAATTCATCTCTAACCTAGCCTCCACCCACAACTAATGAATATATAGAGGAGGTGGAATCTAGGGTTAGGGTTTTTAGGAAACCCCTCAATGGGCTTGGGCTTAGCATTGAAGGAGGAAGACCAACAAATCTCCCCCTCTGACTTCAATGTGTTGGCTTCATCATCAGCCCGGCTCCTTCACAGTCGTCTTCAAATTTCCTTACTGGAACCGGCTTCGTCATCATGTCGGACCAATTTTTGTCCGTGTGCACTTTGACGAGTTCGAGCTTTCCACCTTTCACCACATCCCGGATCCAGTGATACCTCACATCAATGTGCTTAGTGCGAGAGTGATAGGTCGAATTCTTCGGAAGATGGATTGCGCTTTGATTATCACAACCCAGCTCGTACTTGTCTTGATAATGGTCGAGTTCCATGAGGAACTTCTTCATCCACAATATCTCTTTGCTTGCCTCAGTTGCGACAATGTACTCAGTCTCAGTTGTCGATAGTGCAACACATTTTTGAAGTTTTGATTGCCAAGAGACAGTTCCCCCGGTAAATCTCACCAAGTATCCAGTTGCCAACTTCCTCGATTCGGAATCTCCCCTTAAATCAGCATCCGAGTAGCCTTGCAACTCGGCTTTGCCTTCTCCAAATCGAAGACATAAGTTGGTCGTACCTCGGAAGTACTTGAAGATCCACTTCACTGCTTCCCAGTGCTCTTTGTCGGGGTTCGACAGATACCGGCTCACCATTCCAACAGCATATGCCAAGTCGGGTCTAGTGCAAACCAATGCGTACATCAAGCTTCCGACAACGAATTGGTACGGGATCTTCAGCATCTCGTCTTTGTCTTAATCAGATCTCGGACATTGCTTCTGGTTCAGCTTTACGTGCCCGGCTAGGGGGTACTCACTGTTTTGGTTTTGTCCATGTTGAATTTCTTCAGAATCTTCTCAATATACTTCTCTTGACTTAGCCACACTAGCTTCTTTTGTCTATCTCGGATAATCTTAATTCCAAGAATTTGTTTTGCATGGTCGAGGTCCTTCATTGCGAAGGTCGAACTCAACGCCTTCTTCAGGGCGACTATCCTCGATTTGTCTTTCCCTACAATAAGCACGTCGTCAACATATAACAACAAAATCAAAAAATCTCCAATCTCATACCTCTTCACAAATACTCGGTCTGTCTAACAATGCCTAAAAATGTACTCATTAATTTGCCACTTTAGTTGACCAGTTGCGAATATAGATTGGGGTGCCCTTTCGTTGTTGAATAACATGATATGGTCTTATTGGAGTGGAAAAGACACAATTTTTTTAAAATACAATCAGTTGATCCTTACAAAAAAAAAATTGTGTCCTTTTCTTTCTAAGGGTAGCGTATGATGTTATTCAATAATCTAAATCCCTGGGAATACTCTTCCAAGTTAAAGACCTCTATAAATGTTAACATTTATCATGTTTGGGATCATCAGATTCAGATAGAGACATAGAGTTATAAATCTTGAGGAGACAAAAAAGAAAAGGATCAGTGATGCAGCGGAAATCACTTGTTGGGCTGTGCTTCTTCCTCATTGTTCTCTTAGCAGCTCGTAAAGTCTTTATTTTTATGTGATTGATTTTCTGTCTTTATGGCTAGTTTTCCAATTAAAGCTTAGTATATAGTTGAACGGAAATAATACTCTCTTGAGGAGACTAAAAGTTTTTCTACGCAAATTCATTTTTCGTGTCAATTAATTTTTATTTTATTTTTTAATATAAAATATGAGACCCAGATTTAACTTATTTACTTTTTTTTTAACTCCTACTATCCTACAACATAAATGTGTACTAATAAATATATAACTGATTGATCAACCTTTTGTTTCCTTTGGAATTTTGCAGAAGAAATGGTGGTACGGGGTGAGGGTTGTGAGAGAGAGACTCCTTATATCCTTGTTGAATGCGAAGGCCCAATTCTCGAAGAACAATGTGACAGTGTTTGCAAGATAGCAGAAGGTTTACTCGGTGGTACATGCAAAAATCAGGAGTGCATTTGTGCCTGTTGATGTATTACACTATGAGATATAGATATTATATAATTATAAGTAATTAAATAAACCTAGCTGTAATTCGTATTATGGCTAGTTTATGTTCATGAGTTAAATCATAGACTTATTCTCTTCCCTTTGATGGGAGAAGAGAATTAATTAGTACGGATTATGTATGTAGCTCATGCTATCTTGTATCTATCTCGCTGGCATGCCGCTCTTGTTCTCTCTCTATATATATATAAATTTCATGTTGAAGGAGATAAATTATCTCATATCATAGAGATAAATTTGTGGGTTCCACCATCTTAAAAAAAAAAGTGGCACAGTTATTGAAAGGTGTGTAGGAGAGAAAATTATCACATGTAGAAGAGTAGTTTTTCCCTATATATATTGTGCTTCAGTCTTACTTTTGAAATATGAAAAAGAAAAGAATTAACAACATAACCACTAACCAGCAAATTGAGAAATACCGAAGATATGGAGTTCCTTTTTCATGCGCCATTCACTGCATCTAAAATTTCAGCAAGTGTGAATATGGATACTCAAATCATGCTAAAAAATAATTGCAATATGAAGTTGATTTAATTAAATAGACCTAAATATCTTTGTCGAAGAAGAGGACTAACTTATCCCTTACAAAGAAGAGATAAATGTCACCATAGAAAAAAGTTACATGTTATCTCATCGCTTACAACAAAAATAAAAAAATAAAATCCTAAATCATGTTTAATAGCGGTGTATGTAATTATAAGTGTGGCTTAAAACCTATAAGGTTGGAGGAAAATTATTTTGGAGAATGATTCGGCATATACCATCACTTTGCTCACCAAATTTGGTGATGAATCTCGTGAGTCTCATTCAGTGACTCTAACTCGCATATGGGAATGACCCTCAAAGGACTGGTATGTTAGGTTGCTTCACACTTACAGAAAAGGAAATATTTGTGCAAATTGGCTAGCTAATCTTCCTCTACTCAAGTTAGACCAAGAAGATTTTTATGATTTTTCATATTCCCCCTAATATTAGGTGGTTATATTTTCTGATTTTAGCTCTGTTCACAGAGCTGCGCACTCTTTAATGCAATTTCTTTGTTTTTTGTTGGGGCTGTGCCCTTCACCAAAAAAAAAAAAAAAAAGAAAACCTATGAACCAAGTTGTTGCTAGTTGGAAAGGGACGTAAGATCAAACTGCTTCAGTTTCTTGCTTTTAGCGATTGGTTCTTTCCTCATCTTCAAACATTTCAAATGTGCTGAGTTTGAATTCGTAATATCCTGATATTCACTGGATTTAGCACCAAACTTCAACTTTAATTCGAGTTGTTTAATGAAATTCCGGTGTTCTAGACATGTCGGCAGATCCAACATTCTTTGACTAGGCAAATCTCTAGTTCGAGACAAGTCTAACATGATGCCTTCAACTATCTGAATTTCCTGAAAAAAGAATAATAATAAGAATAATAGTAAGTAAATGATATCATTCCAGTTGCATTTTATGCATCAACACAATTTATGGGAAATAAGTGCATCACTCTCTTGCCCAACTATTTTTCAATACATGATAGCCATCCTCAATCGGCTAAAAATTACTTATTTAGAAAAGTCAGGTTGGCAATGTTTTTCAAAACAAGCATAGACTTAGGGTTTTATAATAATTATGCCGTAGGAAAAATGATTGTGTTATGTTATAGAGATTCGTTTTGTGTGCCGTAATTTTTTTTTTGCTGCGAGCCACACAAAATGTTGTGTGCGTAGGAAATTTTTTATGGTCATATTAAATGATAGATGATAAATCCATAGACTTATTTAGACACACCACTTGCAATTGGTTGCTGCAGTTTGGTCACTCTTCGGGATAAATCTTTGGTACAACTGTTGTACCCAATTGGGTACAACTTTTTTCCTTTTTTAGAAAAAAATTTAACACTTTTCCAATTTTTTCAAATTTATTTTTCCTGCCATGTTATATTTTTTTTTTCAAAAGTGAAAAAAAATTGTACACAATAAGATACAACAGTTGTACCAAAGATTTATCCCACTCTTCGACCACCGTCATTTATGACTGAAATTTGGTCACCCTTTCCGGTTCCCATCTTCTCTTATTAGCGATTCAAGTAATTTTAAGAATGTTTTACTCAAATTAAAAAAAAAAAAAAAAGAATCTTTTACTCAATTACATGTGACAATTATCCTTTTTAAGACCTTTTTTTTTCTTCTAGAAATATCATTAATGGAATGTATTTTCAAAATTTGTGTCCTTAAAATAACGATGTAGTTTTTTTTTTTTTTGGAAAAAGAATGTACACTGACTGCAAAATAAAGACAAATAAAAAATATCGAGCTAACTCTTAATTTACAATTTGCTTATAAAAAGAAATTGCTAGAAGCAGAAATCAATCTCAAGTCTTTCAACTATATTATTCGAACTGTTACCAAGTGAAAAAACATCCATTGGCATATTTCAAAGTCTTTCCATACAAATTTTTGAATAACATTGACACAAGAGGCACAATATTCATTGGATTTTGCATTCATTATTCAACATGATCACAAAAAGTTTCATACACACTCAATATTATGTGGGACCCGCATATTTTGAAGGAAAAAAAAATTACGACACGTAAAACGAATTTCTATAACATAACATAATCACAATTCCTAACACATAACTTTTATAAAACTCATATTGATAACATGAAAAAAGATTATGTCCTCTTGGAAGCTTCTAAAATCTCTCGTTGGAAATGGATTGTTTCAATTAATATGAGCTTATCTGAGATGATGTTAATCATACAAAAGCAAATTAACACCGATAATTTTGTAATTTTTTATTTCAAAAAAATTTCCGTCTCTTCTTTTATCCGGTATGATTATAATTTTCCTACATAATATAATTATCAGAAAAATATTTTTGCAGTTAATGCAGATAAATTATCTGCATTTACTCATAAAATGATATCGTTTTAGGATTGAAATATTAAAAAATTATAATTATAAAGACTATAATAATCCTGAAATAAATTTAGATTATAAAAATATCATGATTTCCATCCCAAAATGACGTCATATTAGACTTACTATAAATAACTTATCTATAGTAATCATAGAAAAAGCGAACCCTATAATTATACTAATTAACACACGAGATAATTTTCTTATTTTAACATTTACCACACTAGTATATTTTTATTAGATAAGTTATAATTACTATTTTTTTATTTACAAATTTTTAGAAGCTATACTATATGAGATTTATATTTCTGCCGTGTGTAGCAATCAAATATATACATAAAAGTATTAAATATGGAGAATCATAACTATGTACATGTCATTACTGTACCTATACATAAAGCGACCGTATAAATAATTTTATCGTACTGTATATAAATGTAGTTTCCAAAATACATTTGTAAGAATTTATAAACATAACCTTTCATACTTTTATTATGGATAAAATGTATGTCATTTTAAATGATGTAAAGTTGTATCATCCGACGAGAGAGAAAGAGACAGAGAAAGAAATAGAGAGTTGACAAAATAAAAAATGAAAGTATTAGTTACACTTCGTAGAGTAAAATGATATAAATAATGTCATTTAAAAAAATAAATATTTTTCTCTTTTATTATTACTAACAATAATCATTTCCGCACCTTTTTTATATTATCAATTTCAATCCTCTTGCTCTTGTCTGCATTAGAAATTTAGAATCACCGGCAAATAAACCCTAATTTCCTTCCCTTCACCGCACTGGATAAATATTAGAGTTTTGAAGCTCCGGTTGCAGCTGTACCCAAATTCCAAATTAGGGCACGGAAATTTCCAAATTGAAGAGCAAAAAAAAAAAAAAAAAAGAGCTTACTCAACTCAAATACCTTCGTTTATGGCTATGAGCTCCAGGTTGGAGTGAAGGAAAATGTTTCCACAAGGAATGAGGTCTTTGCTTTTTGTAATTCATCCCACTCATTCCTCTTATTTGGGTTTTCTGTCTTCTTATCTGTAGTAGACATAAAAGTTCTTACCTTTCCTCCCTCACATGACATGAAGCATTATGCAAAGCTTTACATGCATAGTTTAACTATCTTCATGTCACTTTGAGTGAAAATGTTCATCAGGGATATTTTGGTTGTTACATGTGGCAGTTGATGTAGTTCTCTTTCGGGGCTTTGCCTGGTCTAGTCATGGACCACCACAAAGAGAGAATAAAGAGTGGGTGCCAGAAGATTTTGGAAGGAATAAATTCAATGTCCTTGGTAAATTTAGATGACCAACAAGTCCATTCCTTAGTGATGATGAGAGAAATAGCACGTGGGGTTGTTGATGATCGAGATAGGAAGGTAAGGCTTAAGAGAGATAAGTGGATGCTATGTTTTTATACACAATTTTGGCTTGTCCTGAGCATTGCCCTCTTAAATTGGTTGCTACTACTTACAGGTGACTAAGAATGATGTGATTACTGCCTTGCGCTATAGCATCGAGAAAATGGTTCGCAGTGCTTCTTCCATAACTTAATTCATGATGCGTTATGTCAATGTTAGTATTTTATCTCTCCCTCAACTGACTTGATGCAGTTTGCAGGTGTGTGCATCTAGGGATATCGTGCAAATATTAAGTAGGATGTCCTATGAAGGCTTGGATGACCAGAGGATGCATTTAGTATTGAGGATGAAAGAAATTGCACATGGGATTATGGATAAACAACCTACAGTTGCACCTGACTTACTTGCAGAACAAGGGGTTAATACTGCTTGCTATCTTATTATTTTTAAACTTTTTCCCTTTTTCTAGATTTTTAAGATTTTTCGGAAGGTAAATTGATCAGTTTTACAGGTTGGCTTTGTGGATGAAGGGATGAGAATTAGTCCCATGGCCATGGTTGAGTCAACCAAGATTAGCAATGGGGATGCCGTAATTGATGGGGCTCAAAGCATGACGCATGAAGATGATATATTGGACGTGGAGCATGTTTTAAGATTTGAAAATGGGATAAATGAAGCACAGGAATCTCTGTTGCCATCATGCTTTGAGCAATTTCTTCTGTGGCCTGATGATGATTGCATCACCTTAGAGTGGGTTCAGGACATGATTTTCGTCCTTGAGCAGGCTACGCAGAAGAAGATGTTGCCATCTGAATTCTGTCATGTCGTGCCAACCATTTTGGTGGACAAATTGACAGATGCTGCTTGCAGTATTTTGTGTAAAGAACCAAATTGTGTGAAGATTAATTGTCAAGAAGAAGATTCAAGAGTCATTGTAGTAGGCGATATACATGGGCAGTTTCATGATTTAATGTTTCTTTTTAAGCATGCAGGAATGCCCTCTGAGAACCAGTTTTATGTTTTCAATGGAAATTATGTAGATAAAGGAGCTTGGGGCATTGAAGTCTGTTTGGTCTTGCTGGCTTGGAAGGTAAGGTGATGGCCGTGAAACTTAATAGATGTTGGTATGCTTCATGATTTTGTTGTTTGTTGTTGTTGTTGTTGTCTTATTGGGATATATTTACTAGGAGGAAAAAGAAGGAACACAGAAGAATACTGTGTAGAAATATTTATATGACCTAGTAGCTATTATGGTCACCAAATGGAATACTGCACATATATTACTCTGAATATTTATTAGTATGTAAAGTCTGTCATTGTATATTCAGGTCTTGATGCCTGACAGAGTATATCTGCTCCGTGGAAATCATGAATCAAGATATTGCACTGTAAGATATGGTTTTAAAAAGGAGGTGTGGACCAAATATGGCGATCAAGGTGAAGCTGTCTACAAGAAATTCCTAGAGTGTTTCAAGGAGCTTCCGTTAGCTTCAGTTATTGCCAATTGTGTTTATACTACTCACGGAGGGCTTTTCCGTAGCATACATGCTGCCCCTTCACGAAAGCCAAAACGGAAGAAGACACAAAGAGTGGATCTTGGTTCTTTAGCTGAGTTATCTGAAGTTAAAAGAGCTTGTGTAGATTGCCCTTATGAAGGTCCTAACATATTATTGAGTGACATTCTCTGGTCAAAACCATCTCATAGGGATGGTCTGAGGGATAATGCAGGTCGAAAGTTAGGTTTATGGTGGGGTCCTGATTGCACCGAGGCTTTCTTAAAGCAGCACAATTTAAAGGTAATATTCAAAATTATAGTTTGACGAGTATTGACTGCTTATTTTGTTGTAACTAATAGTTTGATTAAGATTTCCTGATCTTCTAATTATTATATTTGTATTAGACGTCATTTATGTATATCTACCAAATTTGTATTGTTTTTTATTAGCTGATTATAACCGTGATATTTAAAACTAACTTTCTTATCTCTGCCCCTTGCCTTGCTTTCTTTCTTAAAGCATAGTCTGCCTACTTTTCTATTTTCTTTTTATATTCCTAGGATCAGGAAGTTTAATGTTAACTGAAAATAAAAGCATAATACTTATTCTTTCCAGCCAGACAATTGAATTATTCACGTTTTTGAATTTGTACACACTTGATGTGTTACTTGTTCATTTCCTTTTTGATGAATTACCCTTTAACCATGGAACTTTAACAGGGAGTAATACTCCTGTTTATATTCTTGATTTTATTCACTCTAATTACTGAGAATGCAATCACCAAAATCCCATGCTTAAACTTATTATCAGATGTTTGGAAATGTTATCACAGATTGTCATCAATAATAGCTTTCATTTAGCAAGATGGATTTCTTGTTTAGATGTATATGAAAGAACTAATACAAGTTAGTAAATATTAGTTGACTGCCTAGTGAATATTATTATTAAGCTTAGTAAATATCATTCTTGCTGCATAGCTGATCATCAGATCACATGAAGGACCTGATGCAAGGGCTGGTAGGGACGATTTTGGGGATATGTTGAATGGATACAGCATAGATCATGATGGAGAATCAGGAAAGCTATATACGCTTTTTAGTGCTCCAGACTACCCACAGGTTCCAATTTGCATATGCAGCTAGCAATTTTATATTGATATTATTCATTTATTCAATGGTTTTACTTTTGTTGCACCTGTTGCATTTATGTTGGCAATATCATAATTCTTGATACTTTGGTTGAATAGTTAAAATGGCTTCACTGAGTGATTTTTGGAAATACGTAAAAGACACAAGCTCTGTCATTGGCCATATGCTAACATGGATGTATTGGCATACAGTTAATGCTGTTACCTATTAAGATGGCCAGAATTTTTCTCTGCACTGTAGCATCTGGTATTTGTTTAGAAATCTAGTATGTAGGAATACGTGGAAATTGTTAGCATGAAATGATAGAAAATTCATACGTAGTCAACATGTGTACATTTCGTTAGCAACTCTGCACATGGGAATTGTTACAGAGTACAGACGTATAGATTTTATCACTTCAAAGGAAACAGATCTCATACACTTAGTGTTTGAGTGATGAAATGTAGCTTATTACAAGGATGTGTGACTTTTAGATTTGCAGCATCTGAAGTATTATATCTTTAAAGGTCTTCTATATTGCAGTTTGGTAAAAGGAGATATAACAATGAGGGAGCATATGCACTATTGAAGTGGCCAGATTTCGAAAGTCCTTCCTTTCACTCATTCAAATCTGCAGAAAGACCAATGGTAGTGAGTTCTTATCTAGTTAACAAACAAAGTCTGAATGGAATGTTTTCTTTTCTACTGTAGGGGATCAAATGCAAGCTGAGGGTAAATTACATTGGGCAGAAAATGAGATTTGTAATGAATCCTGGAGAAGACTTAAAAAAAAAAGAATCTAATAATCAATTTGGAACATTTTGTGGGTACAAAGAGTATTTATATGATAATGTATTTTAATATATGTGAGAATTGTCCCTTGAAAAGTTTCTTTGCTATATGGATTTTCAAGTTGAATATAAATAAATAAAATATTGAAATGGTTTTTATTATCTGGTGTTAACTGTGTCTGACTTTTGTACTGCTTGCTTCCCAGGTGGATCCGTATGTTGATTTTGATGCTAATGACATGGACTTGAGTAAACTTGACTCATCTCAAATCGTATGTTAGCAAATAGCTTTTCCAAGAAGTGCTCCTCAGCTTTCCTTTTCATGTGATAACTATAGGATGAATATAATTGCCTGTAAGAGCATTGGAAATCCTAATAGAAATAGACAATGTTGTGCTGCATGTATTTCACATCATATTGCCATTAGGCTATTATTATCAAGCTTTACTGTCTAAATTTTACATTGGGTTAGCAAAGAAATTAACTCAATTTTAGTCTCACTTGTTTGCTGACATTTGAAGTGGTATTGCTAGGGCTTTGTATTTTTTGGATCTGTATTAGTGGATAAATATTTATTCCTTCCTCATGTATGAGTTATATAATGCTTGCCATTTTTTTGGACATATAATTTTTAAAGATTCACAATCTTTTTGAAAAGTGAATTGGGAATTGAATGAGTTACAATGTGCGCTACATTGTGTGATCCCTCCTCAGCTTGGATCGAGGTCTTATGTGTTGTTGGATCAGTAGCAATCTGATATTAGAGTACAAATATGTTGACAGCTTTTGTCTGGAAACATGGTGAAAAATTGGTTAAGCCGAATAAGAGAGATATGATATCTGAAGTAAAATTCAGAAACCCTTAACCATGCTTATAAGCAGCCAACCATGCTTATATTTTTATCACGTAGAGCTGTAATCATAATGTGTCTATTTTGCATATTAAGATTTAAAACATCAATTTTCTTTTCATCATCATGTTATATTACCTGCTATGGATGAAATGCTGAACCAGCTTACTTTTGTTGATGAGCATGCACAGGCCTCAACCTCTTTCTTTTCTGATCCTCAAAGATTTTATCCAACTGGAATGAGACCCGGGTTTGACTTTGAGGCATTAGGCATATATAATGCCCCTTGTTGGAGTGTTCAGATTCCTGATGGTTCAGGCGGCACTCAAGTTGTGCAGGTTCCAAGGGCTCCTTTGGTGGAAGGATTGCCTCTGCCTCCCAACATGCAGGTAGTGTCATTTAGGATTTATCAACATCTTTGTTAAAATGGCTGTTTCTAAACCGAAGGTTCTTTGTACAGGAGCCACACAAGGCTGCTTATGAGTATTTGTTCGAGCTCGTTGCTGCCCTGAAACATATGGTTATAACAAGGGTGAGTTATGAGTTATGTCTCATGACATGTTTTTGTTTCACATATATCTCTTTTGTGAAAACTAAGCTGCTCTTTTCAATTCAGGAGACTGAGAACAGGGCCCGTGTGTCAGCTTTGCGTAGTAGAGCAAGGAAACGAAAGGGTAGGGGTAACAGTTGATTATGGCACTGACACTGGAGACATCAGCATGTGACAAAAGGTGCTCGATATCCTTTGATTGAATTACCTCCTTAACATGTTTACCTGTCCTTTATGTAATTATTGGTTTGACCAAGTAATTCTTGTTTCAATGTAAGAATTTTTAGCTTTATTACGATAGAATGGACCAAGTTTTTTCTGTCAAAATGTTTTTCCATGAATATCAAGAAGACTGGGACTTAAGAATATCGATGCAAAAAGAATATACAAGGCTAAGGTGAACTTGCATTCCATTTTCTGTCATGCATATAATTTTGGTACATCAATGAGTCTTTATTGCAACTTGAAACTGCAATCTTTACGTTATATCTCCACTTTGAGTTTAGGCGCGTTGGTGGTGTGGATTGGATCGGTTTCGGAAGTAAAGATTATCTGATCCGATCCTTCAATTTAATCATGTAATCGTCCATTCAGTTTGGAATTTTTTTAAATCCGATCTGATTCAATACAATTTTTTTCGGTTTGGATTGGATCGGTTTTCGATTTTTTGAAAATCCTAAAAGTTGTTTCATGATTATCGTGCAACTAACATCTTTGGTGTATATTGGTTTTGTAATTTTTTTTAAATACAAAAGCATCAGTAAACGATAATATAGTAAACGAAGGGCCGGATTTTTTTTGACAATGAGATATGAAACTCTACACAGATAAAATTTTGTTGATAAGATGTGACTATGTTTTTTCTTGAGTTTAGTTGATGGGTTAATAGATCTTGGGTTTAGAAATTTTTGGGTTATGATCGGGGAAAGATCTAATTAGAGGGGAATTAATATATTGGTTTGGTTTGGATTAGATCAGTTTTTATCAATCAATCAGAAAATCGATCCAATCCAATTAAAATTTGTGATTTTTTTTCCAGTTTTCGATTTATTCGGTTATCGATTTTTCAGTTCGGTCATCGCGGTTTGAATCGGTTGATAACACTCCTACTTTGAGTTAACTCTCCACATGGAAAATATTTATTATGCTTCAGGACCACCCAATGATTTGGTGCTCCCTCGCACAACCCTAATTCTTTCTTTTCCTTTTTACCCATGCTATTTTTATTCTTTTCTAATTTTACCTTCTTATTTACACTAAAGGATCACCTAAAAGATTGGTGATCCCGGATCACAATAAATTCTCTCCTCCACATGGCAGATGACCTACCAAACAAACGCTCTTTAAAATAATATCATCTAATAAATTGGTGACAGGTATTGGTACGTGATTTCACAAACTGTCTGCAGAGAAAACAAAGATTATTATTATTTAAACATAAACTTCAGAAGGAAAATAACTGTCCTTTTTTGTGATGACCATTATAAAAGTAACCACTATTTTGTTTTCTTAAATACTAGATGCTTTGTTATATTTATGATAATATGAAGGTTTGGTATACACAAGCATGATTAGAGGGACGCAATTATGCATAGTATTATTTTATCAACAGACTCTTTTTAATATATTTATTTTTTATTATTAAGTTACACCTCATCTGATTTAAATATATTTTTTAATTATATGAGATGTGGTCAGGAATTTTTTTTTAAAAAGTTTGATGCCAAAACTGTCAAACCATGCCGGTGGGAGTGAGCTGTCTCCTTATTTATAACCGAAACCTCCTGACTGACACGTATTTAAATGTAAATCCTAATCCCATGAAGAATATTTATTATTCTTTGAAGGGAAAGGATATTGTAATAACCAAGTTGTGTTACTACCATATTATCATCAATTAATTTCACCGTTAGATTGCTTATGTTGATCCAATGGTTATATTTATTTTCATCTTTGTATGGTCATAATTCCCCATATTTATAGTGAAAGCATTAAATATGTGAAATCATGATCATACAAAGATGGAAATAAATATAAAGTATTAAATTTGAAAAATCATGACCATACAAAGATTAAAATAAATATAACCATTGAATCAACATAAGCGATCTAACGATGAGATTGATTGATAATAATATGATAGTAACACAATTTAATTGTTACAATATCCTTCTCCTTGTTTCAAACGTTGGCTGTTGCTTCTAATGATGTTCTTACTTTTCAGGCCATTAATTGGCAAACCAAATTTTAAAACAAAAAAACAAGAAGATATCAGATTCGTGAATAAATTTTTGGTGTTATTATTGAATCTAGATTCTTACATCTCATTAATAAAAGCATTACATATTAGAGGAGAGAAAAAAAATTTGGCAGAAAAAAAATAACTTTAACTGATATGTAATATTTTTATTGGTGAAATGTACTGAATTTTTTGTGCTATAATAACACCAAAGATTTATTCAAATCGGATAAGCACTAATTAATATTTTTTGGTTGTATCCTCCATCATCATTGTGATTGCTGGCTGCACGACATGAACCTCTTTTGACTTGTTCTCCTTCATGACGCCATTGTAAGCTATCTTTCATCCTTTTTCCAATTTTATTTTCATATATGGGACGTCAAAGTTTTATTTAAAAATAGACAAAAAAATAAGTTATTCTTGCCCATCAATAAAAGAACATATGAATATCAAGTCAGTTTAGATTAAATTATTTGGTATTTGAAATGATCATAACAAAAATTGTATGAAGAAAGTTTTTAAATAAAACTTTTCTTTGAAAAATAAACAAACTTAGAGTAGAGATGTACCAGATATAAATTTTAGGGATTTGATTTTCTCATGTTGTGACTCAATTAGTGGTGGGTCTCACACTTATTAAAAAAGAAAAAAGAAAATAAGAAAATAAAAATTTTGCACACAAATCGAAAAGTCACAACATGAGAATTGAATTCTCATGCTGAGAAAATATTTTCCCTAAATTTTATGTACAAAATTGCCAATATTTCGTTTTTAAATGTTATTATCGTTTTTTCCCTGATTGATCCACCGTTCAAAACTTTATTTAGACTAGGTGACATTAGAGATCATTTAAAAGGAAAAGTGACGCATCGAAAGCTAGTAAATGCTGTTACATCGGGCATTAGCTTGTAGATGGAGACTTTGTCAAATTAATTGGATTAGTACAATCCGGATTTGGAGACTTTAGTAAAGTCTTTTTTGCTTATAAAAAACGGAGCAAGTTCTTTTTTCTTTTTTCTTTTTTTGGAATCTAATGAAATGCACGGATAGCTAAATGGAGAAGAAAAGAAAGGTTCGTTGGAATTTTGAGATTTTGAATTCTCTTCGGCACATTAGCAGATATGAGAATATACGTTTTATTAATTTATGGAATTTCACAAAAAATTGGGAATTCCTTTCCCGAATTTGAGCATATATGATCATATAATCAACACAGTAGGAAATATGAGCACATAATCATCACACAGTGACATGATTCAAATACCGCAAAACATAATAACTTGAATAATAATAAAAGAGTCGCTAAAGGTTTAAGATTTAAATTTCTAAATATAAATGGACATACAAATGTTCGACCAAGACCTTTCAATTTTAGCTTGTTGATCCACTCTTTATGTTCAATTAAACATTTTGAGCAGGTTAATTTATAAATTTTTTTTGTTTATAAACTACGGGAAGTACAAATATTGAAGTGTGTACTCTCCAGAATACATAATGTAATTTATTAATAAAAAATTTGTAAATATAATCCGGGGTAGGATATTCCCATTATCCATTTTTTTATTACTACTTTAATTATCATTGGATTCAAAAATTATTTATTTTTCTCTTTCTTCATTCAACTTTTCCTCTAATCTAATGGTGATTAGAGTGGTAGTAGAAAAAATGGGTAGTAAAAATATCCTACCCCATATAATCTACCTCAAATACTTTTGCACACAAGTGCAAAATTGATGTCTTGAAATCATTTTTCATGAGTGTACATGATAACAAGAACATCCACATATACGATGCTGAATGCGCATAGAAAAGATAATTAAACAGAAAGTTAGGATTTTCATAAAAGTGTAATCTCTTGTTTTCAAATTTAATTATCAAAATAACAAAACATTCAACTCCTAGAATAAGAGTCATAAGTCCCCTTTTATAGACTAATTAAGAATTAATCCAAAATTCAAATAATTCTAACGATATCTAACTTTCAAAAATAAATAAATAATTATAATTAAATTATTCAAAATACGTCCCAAATCTTACATCTCAAACCATGCTAAATGTGTTACTTTCCTTTTCTTGAATTAAATCACAATCATACCTGCTGCTTTATTGAGACTTGGATTTGATCTTAATTTGTTATATTTCAAATAATTGCTTCTTCAACAATTAAGCCATACTTATTTGTTTCTTTCAACAATTGAGCCATACTTATTGGCTACAATTCTAGTTGAATCAATAATCGGACTATGTGCACTGAACCAATTGTAAATGCATTAATTTTTGCACAAAAGTGCAAGACTGACGTCATGAAATCATTTTTATTGAGCGTACATGATAACAAGAACATCCACATATATAAGAATGAGAAAAAAAATTTTCTGTTATTAACTTATTCATATCTAATCACCATTGAATTAAAATGCTAAAAAGTTTTTGAAAAAAGAAAAAATGTTGATCAAATGATAATTAGATAGGTAGTGAGTTGGTAGTAGAAGATTTTGGTAGTAAGAATATTCCTCCTCTATAAGAATAGGGGAAAAAACATGTTAAAAGAGATAACTTTTTTTTACACACTTTTTTAATTGTGGTTTTTTTTTTTAGGCGATAGAGCTCACAAGTTTGTTTCTATATCATGAGATAACTTAGAAACTTTAACCTGAGATTAATGAAAAGCATAAGAATAAGATGGCAAAAATAAAAAATAAAATAAAATAAAATAAAAATAAGTAATTAGATCTTCACATCTCTATAATTGAAAGCTTGCAAATTTTAAACAAATACCATAACCAGTGTTCATTAATCATTACTGTTCCTTGCTATTTAAAGATCCCATTTTTTTCCCCCAAGTTTCTCTCTCTGAAAGCAAAGCATGTTTGCACGTAAACGCCGTTAGAAGCGGTCTATCATCTAAATTCTAATCCAATTTCTTGCTTCACCAGTCACACTCCTTTTCATTTACAGCGCTTTATTGCCCCCCTCCCTCTTTTTTCTCTCCTCTTTCTTCTTCTTCTTTTTTCCCCCTTTCTCTTTCGTTAGGGTTTTGAATCTTCCAAAATTTCAATTTGTAATCATCATAATCACCACCACCCAGTTCCTGTTTCACAGAATCTTCATTTTCCCGCAAACGACGTCGTTACAAGATGATGCCCCCGGGCCTCGTTTCGAACCTGCAAGAAGTGCTTCTCAACAGAAAAGGGGTGCAAGAACAAGAACCAGAACAAGAACCTGGTCAAAACAATTCTGAACTCACTACTTCCACCGACGAGCCTGTTGAATTTGATCCCTCCAAGCCTATTGTATTGGTCACCAATAGCGATGGGGTTGAGTCACCTGGTCTCACACACCTCGTTGAAGCTCTTGTTAATCAAGGCCTCTACAATGTCCATGTCTGCGTTCCTCAATCGTGGGTCTTTCTTTTCTCCTCGTTTTGTTTACTTTGATTTTGAAAATCGATGTAATGCGTTAATTTTCATGTTTTGGTTTGTGGGTTCTCTCTATATTTGGTTATTTCGTTCAAAGCTTGGATTTTTTTTATTTTTTTTTTATTTTTTTTGCTGTGCCTGTTTATTGAATCTGGGATATGTTTGTAATTTGTTAGTTGGTAAAATGGTTGCTTTAGGGACAAATCGGTTTCGGGACACTCAGTGACCCTCAGAGAAACTGTGGAAGCCAGTTCTGCCAAAATTAGTGGTGCCATGGCCTTTGAGATTTCAGGTATCACTTGAATTATATTGCTTCATCTGTGTTTGTCTGGTCCCTATGTATTAAGTTCATGTTAACGTGGTATGATGTGGTTTTACTTCTCTAGTTGTGCTGAAATAAAATAAAATAAAATAAAATAAAATCATCATCCATGGATATTGAGGACATATTTAATTGATTTACGTGGATTTATCAGCATAGTTGTAGGTTGTTTGTGGCTTGGAAAACTAATACAGTTACATAAATTTCATTTTGATTTATAAATTTTCAGGAACTCCTGTGGATTGTGTTTCACTAGCATTATCTGGGGCATTGTTTTCGTGGTCAAAGCCTATGCTGGTTAGCATTTATATCGTACAGCTGAATTTTATGTATGTGCCTGTTCTCATAACAAAGTGCTGAAGATTTATTAATGACACTATGATTTTAATCTCAGGTTATAAGTGGCATTAACCAGGGATCAAGCTGTGGTCATCACATGTAAGTTAGTACACAATCCCCACCTTTGCCCTTTTGTAATTATTCCATCTGGGTTTCATTTAAAGCTGTGTATATATCCTCCAGAATTTGCATCCCTATGTATAGACCAATGGTTTATCTCATGCTTTGAAATACCCCAGGTTCTACTCAGGTGTTATTGCTGGAGCTAGGGAGGCATTATTAAGTGGTGTACCATCATTATCAATATCATTAAACTGGTAAATTGATCATTATATATATCCATTTTTAACTGTGCTTTATTGTGGAGGTTATGAATTGGAATTATATTCTGTTATAGGAAGAAGGATGAAAGTCAAGAAACCGATTTCAAGGATGCAGTAGCAGTCTGTTTACCCTTAATAAATGCAGCTATCAGGGATGCTGAAAAGGGAACATTTCCCAAAAGTTGCTTTCTGAATGTAGAAATTCCCACGTCACCATCGAGTAACAAGGTGTGCAATTTTTTTTAAATATTGAATATATATATTTTTTTTAAATGTTTTGTTGCATTATGCATATATTTGGGCCATTTATTGTACAAAATCTAGTGTACATGACGATATTCTTGGCTGATTAGATTGTAATGATTTAAAATATTTCATAGTTTTTTCTTTCTCTTTGGGCATATTGTTTACATGGGTGCAGTTTACCCTTTTATTGATAGGGCTACAAATTGACGAAGCAAAGTATGTGGAGATCCACCCCAAACTGGCTAGCTGTTTCAACTAGCCGCTATCCAGCTGGTCATTTCTTGGCCAATCAGCAAGGTGGCTTTGGTCTTCAGTTTGCACAGCTTGGCCGAGATGCCTCTGCTGCTGTTAGTGTCCTAGATACTTACAAATCATGTTGATGTTGTGTGTAATCCGAAGGGATTTTAATGTATCTAGTCTATTAATGCTGATGTTTGAATCTTCTACATCTTTATCTACTTCAGGGCGCAGCTCGTCGATTGACTACACAGAAAAAGAATTTGGAGATTATTGAATCAATTGGAGCTGCAGGAAAACTTGATTCCAACAGGGTGAAGAAGTACTTCCGACTAGAGGTAAATAGGAGGGGGGAAATCTTTATTAGAGTTTGTTATCATCTTAATCCTGTTAATATTGAAGTTAATCTGTTTTTCCATGCTTAGTATGGAAGATTGAAATTTGTGAAGAGATTATCATAGAAATTTGAATTTATTTTCTGCGTTATCTGCAACTTTGCCATGGGTTCCTCGACTGTTCTACATATTACTTGTGACACTTCCCTTTACTGATGATTCAGGTTGCTAGTTTCACTTAATGTATTTATATGTTATATTTGTATAGCAATTAAATAATTTTAAATTGTTTGTAGAAGTGACCTTAGATATAGTTTAATTGTATCTTCAGTTTTTGGAGAAGGAGCAAGAAGATAAAGATGATGATCTGGATTACAGAGCACTTGAAAGTGGATATGTAAGTTGGAACATTAAATTGTTCTTCTCAATGAACAATAGTTTTTCTTAACAAATATTTTTATGATTTTAATGGGTGCATGCTAGTATCTTTAGGGGCTGTCATAATTGTACCAATGTTTTCCCCTTGACACTGGTTCTTGCATGTGATATGGAGCAACAGGTTGCAGTGACACCGCTTTCTCTTTCTCCTCATATTGAGGCCGATATTCAAATGGCAGCTTCTGATTGGATTTCTGCTGTGCTTGCTGATCCACAATAAACTAAAAGTTGAGTATGATTGTGTGTACATCTGAGGTTTATGATCATTCTTTCTTCTTTTTTCTTCCTTTAAGCAAAGATGGAGCAGAAGAAGCGGTAGTCACACCAATTCAATAGTTGATTTGAATTTGTACTTTTTCCCGTTTCGTTTTACATTTTTTCTTTTGTTTCCTTCTTCAATGTTTCAGTTCCTTTGGTCACGTAGTTATTCCTGATTTGGAGCCAAAGCTTCCTGTAATTTCTCGGGCATATTTTAGAAAAATGCCATTTCGTCTGTCTGTAATATCTTCTATTACTAGCAAAACATTGGATCAGTTGTAATTTTCCACTTATTTCTTCGTTTGAAGATAGTTAAACTTTGGGTTGATGATTTCTTAGAATGTTGTGTGTCTGGCAGTGCCCTGACAAAATAAATCGTTGCAGTTTTGCGTTCGGGGTAATATTCTGAAGAATTCAAGTAGAAAGAATTAAATTTTAAAAATGAGTTTGTTTTTATATTCATAAAATGTAAATTTTATTGAGAGTTTAAATTTATAACTTCTTTACATCATGGGTATAGCTTAGTTGGCAATATAGATTGAGTAGTGTGGGAAAAGAATTTGGATTCGATTATTACCAAATAGATATTTGGAGAGGGATAAAGAGTTTTAACTTTGATAAGAGTTAAAGTTTGTGTGAATATTTGAGGGCTTGACTCGATTCAAAGAGATAATTAAGGTAGGTATATTAAAAATAAATAAATTTGTAACCTCTTATGTTTATTTTTGTTATTGTTAGATTAAAATCAAATCAATAATTATACATTAATTCCGTTGATCTGATTTTGAATTAAGTATGATAAAGTCGTCGTAAAAAGGTTCAAGGAAAATTAGGCATGTCACAGATGATGGAAATGAATGTTAGCAGTGGAAGCATTGGACTTCTTTTACACCTAAAATACTCGATTGAAACCAATCCAATTATCCACTGAGCCTAATCACTACTAACTGGCAATAACTCCCCGCAATGCCATTACCATACCCATTTAGTTCTTTATACCCAAATTTAATTATTATTATTATTAGATCAGATGGGGTGCTTTATTAATAAAAAGGAAGAGTAAATCAGAGAAAATTGTGGAGATTCTCGTACGCTGGGGAATTGAATGCTCCCTTCAATTTTTATATCTCTTGACAAAGCATAGATGAATAGATAATTAGTAAGAAAAACAGTCACTACAGTGTATATATATCTGCTGAAAATTGTAACTGTTCCTTAGTCTTGTCAATGAATGTGTGAATGTCTGTGGGATTCTCACTGGTGACTAGTGACTTTTATATAAAATGCCAATGGGACACAAATGCTCCTTTCTATATATAATTATGTATATATGGTTAATGTGCAAATTCACATCATAAACAGAACTGCGCTGTGTAGATATCAATATACAATGATTCTTTCACGTGAACAGCAGGGCAGCCAAGAGCTATTCCGTCATGGATTACAGCTTAATGTCTCTTGCCACTGATCTTGAAGGTAAAGATTCAATCTATGCGGACTTCATGGCAGAGCCAGCCAAAAAGTGTGAACTTTGCTTGTCATCAGTTACAGTTCTAAGTTCTAACTATATATTGTTGGGTCGGCAAAAACGTGTCATAAAAAATGAGCCGGGTTGAGTTGGTAAAAATGAGATGTCAACCCGACCCGATCCACCTCGTGAAAAAATGAGTCAACCCGCAGGTCAAACGAGCCAGCTCGTAGGTTGAGTTTTTTTTTTTATTTTTTTTATATATAAAAAAACACAAAATATAATATACAAAAATGGACAAAACTCACACATGTTGTAATCGTTTTTTCTTCCTTATCTAAATCTAAGTTCCTAATTTTCTTACATCCATGCTATTTTTATATTGTTAGGCTATGTTGGCTCTATTTGGTTCAAATATCTTACCCATTGCTAGCAAGTGGTTTTGATTATTTCTTGATGTTGATGCAAATTTATTATGAAGAAAATTTGAAACTAAAATATTTTGTTTTATTTCTCTTTTTGTAACCCTTTGTTTAAGCTGATGAAAGTCACATAGTTGGTGCATTAATACTACAGTGTCGATTAAATAGGCTGAAAATGAGCCAACCTGCAAGCAATTTTTGAGTCAACCCGCGAGCCTATTTTCGAGTCAACTCGCAAGCTATTTTTTCAAGCCAACTCACGAGCCGTATTTTTTAGCTAACCCGCGAGCCAACCCCAACCCGACTCGGGTCAGGTTGGGTTGAGTTTTCTGGCTCGTTTTTTTTTTTGAGCCAACCTAACCCGACTCGTTTTTTTCGGGTTGAATGCGGATTGGGCCGGGTCGGCCCGTTTTGACAACCCTAATATTGTCTATGAATTTTTATTTTTCAATTTTTTTCAAAATTTTGTTAATTGAAATGCTTGTCGGGTACAAAAACTTGTTACGCTAGTATCTATTTTATTGGATGTGGTATAGTATAGCATATATGATATACTAGTTTTTGTTTCAAGCTTCTTGTTGCTTTATGTTTAGTCCCCGATACCAATTAATTCATATATAAGAAGATTAAATAATTTTATACGGTGACGTTGCTTCTAGATTGATGTGGCAAAAGAGTGAAAAGGAAGCCTTTAATAAATCTATTTTTCTCATCTTACTTTCATGCTTAAATCCGTGTCAAGAAAAGCCCCTGAGAAAAATGAAATGATTCTGAAGATGGCTGGCCCATAAGAAACAATACTTTCTAAGATTCTGAGCTTAATTGATTGGAATGGAAAATAAGGCCCACCCTTTCATTCATGATAGATCAAGGAGTCCACTCCTGGGGTTCTGGGCCCTTCAAATTATTGAAGTAACGCGGTATCAGCTGTCACCAAGAAGGGTTTTTGTGAACTTTTTGTTTGCTCTCTTTTTTATTGCAAAATAAAATGGTACAAATTCACACTCAACCAAAGTTAATTATCAACACAGGGAAGACAAATAAAAAAAGGGAAGAGGTGGGTATGCATAAATTCAGCTTATGATTGAAAGGGTCTATGTCTCCCTTTTTCAACAAAGATTCCATATGTTAAACACAATCATAATTTGCCAATGCTCTTCTGATATAATTAATGAGACATTTTTTTATGGGTTTTATAAGAATTATGTTATAGGAAAAGTGATTGTGTAATGTTATAGAGATTCGTTTTGCGGAAAAAGCATTGGCAAAATAATGTAATTTTTTTATCCCCCTTTTGGTTAACTATTGTTTTTAGTCATTTTCTGCTTTATGATATATTGCTAGCAATTGCATGGTATGGTCCATATGGATGATTTTTTAAAAATCAGAATCTCTTGCTTTGAACAATAAAGGTAGTAATCACCATTAGATTATTGGGTTGTTGCTATAATCACATTAAAACCGTGTTGTTATCTTCACTGTGATTAGGAAACGGCAACCACAAGGAAGGGATAACAGGTATGAGAAGGAACAGACCACCATTGCAATCTTTACAACTATTCCCAGTTTTGGAACTTGCTATAACATTGCTTTCTCCCAACTGTTTCGAATCTTTCCTTTACTAGGTTGCTTCTGTTATAATGTGAGAGGCTGAGTGCCAAAAACTTCTCTTGATAATTTTGTTTCTACTTTGACTTTTCGCCGTTGTTTGTGTTACAAAAATATAATAATAAATTATTAAGTTGATCTTCAGGTAACAACTTAAACTTTTAAGTTAAAATGATTTTTACATAATATCATAATTTTTAATTTTCACTATCTCATTCTATTAATAAATAATTATATATTATGAAATTTCTTCATATAGGTAAACGAAGTTTGTGCATTATTGTCAACTTTTCAAATTCAACGAACTCTTGTATTAATGTGTCATTCACCTAATAGTTTAATTTTTTGAATAACTGACTTGTTTGGGTTGAACTCCATTTGAACTTGGATCTAACTGAACATTTTTTTTAATACTAGGCAACTTAATCTAACATAACTCAAACTTTTTTTTTTTTTTTTTTTTGCGAAGAGTCAGATTTGGTTTCCTTATTATAACTTTTTCTATTGGTTTTTCAGTGACGCAATGGTCATGTCTTTCTAAGTTAGACGACTTAAACATTAAGTCAATTTTGCAAATTATAACCAAAAGTCTCTTTCTCGCCTACCGTTCTCATACTAAAGGCTGTCTATAATATGATTACTAAATGGCTGCATATTTTAAGAGAAGAAAGCGAATATTAAGTAACATCACAAAAATTCTGAGAATTAGTTTTTTTTTTATTTTTTTTAGTTTTCTCAAGGTATTCCGGGCTGACAGCCGAAGACTAATCCTTTAGGGGGCGTTTGATATAGGAGAATTTTTTTTATCCGAGAATCTTGATTTTCAAAAAATATGATAAAAATAATCAGTTTACGATAATATCCGAAAATTTAAAATTTAGAAAAATTCAGTTTCCCGGGAATCCTCCAGAATGTCGCGTACCAAACGGTTAGAGATATAGAGATCATCGAAGTGAATTTTATCTCTACCAACAAAGCTTTTTCCATACACACGGCCAAAAATGAATTATTACTCTTAGGGCTAGACACCGGTGGATGTAATTGGTGTGTGAGTGCATGTAAATATGAGGTTATATTTCTACAAAACCGATTTTTTTTATTTTTATATGACGAATCCAAATCATATAAAATTGAAATTCGAACCAACACGATTGAAATATTTTGTCTCATTTTTTTTTTCTCTCCAATTGAAGTAATTTATCTTTTTTTATCAATTGGCAATAACTTAAATTTGTTTAACTGTCAACTTTTTTAATGAGAACTGGAGGACAGGAAAGGAGATAGAAAAATGGGATAAATTAAAGATTTGAATCCAAACTAACTATCCCGAAGGTGAAAATATCATAATAGAGCAAAATGAGTTTAAAGGAAATTAAGTTGGAGTTGCCTCTGAGAGGGGGAGGGACTCTAGTACCTTCGAGTTTGAACTAAAAGATAGATTGAGAGGGAAATGCAATTAATAGCAAGACACCCTGGTAATAGTACTACATAACGATTTTCGTGCCATACATGTCGCTTTGTAGTACTCAACGTTGCTTTGCACTGATATGAGTTTCAATTTGGAAATCATTTCTTTTTAAAACGAATGATAATTCATTTCTTCTAGGCCTTCTGTCTTTTAATTTGTATTGCAAGCTATTGATATGCCAAAATGTCTGATAGTTTTGATAAATTAAAGATTTGTTAATCGGCAGTTACCAAATGAAAGAGGAAAACATATTATCTTATTATAAATGTGGGATTAACGTTTCTCTTGCTATATAAGACAAAGTTATCTCATACACCCATCTTTCTAGGGTTTGGAAAAAAAAATGCAAAGTATTTTAATAAAATTTATAATATAAAAGGAAAGTAAAATTCTAAAAATACAATATTTTTTTTTCTAATCCCAAAATGATGTCTTTTTGGAGTTATTCACTTGTTGGAGATAACTTTATCTCTTGTTGCAAGAGAAACACTTTGCGTGCGATGTTGCACCAACATCGACATGGGACACTGGACACGACACGACACTTCGACACATTAATTCTAAAAAATGTTAGATTTTGACATGTTAGGACATGTTTTGATATTAAATAATATTTTTAATTTATGTAGTGTAATTATAAGTTCATATCTAAAGCTAAGATATAAGTGTTTTCATCATAATGAACGGGCAAGTCACTTATAAATGATGCTAAACTTATAATACTCATCAATATTGTAAAAAATTTGATATTATTTAATAATATTTTTAATTTATGTAGTGAATTTTTTGATTATAACGTGTTGGAACTGTTAAGAAGTATCGGATATGACATGTCATGTTTTTTGAAATGTCGGTGCATCATAGTCTACGTGGATAGAAATAGGACATAAACAGGATAAAAATAAAACATATAGACTTACAGAACTTTGTTGTAAATCATGTATACATATTGTAAAATTAAAATAAAAGGTTAAGTAACTTTTTTAAGCAATTATATAACTTTTAAGCTATGTAGCACCGATACCGACACGTGACACGATACGACACGACACTCTGACACGTTAATTCTAAAAAATGTTAGATTTTGACACGCTAGGACACGTTTTGATATTAAATAATATTTTTAATTTATGTAGTGTATATTATATTTGATATTCAATAATTTCACAAAAAAATGAATCTAAACTTATAATATTCATAAATTTTACAAAAAAACATAAAATATCACAAATATTTATATTAAATTCAATAAAATAGTAATCGTAATCTAACCAATCTAATAGTTGGAAATAAAAATTCAACACAACGCAACCTTTAAACCTTTTTTTGAATTTCTATAGTGCGTGTTGGAGTGTCGGGGAGTGTGGAGTGTCCGAGAGTCGGCTCGGACTTACGACACGTCAGAGATTTTGAAGTGTGACTTCTAATTAATTTTAATTTTATTTAAATGAAATTGAATATTGGAGATTAACTCTTTTCATTTCTCATAGCCCCAAAATTGGTTTGGATGTAAAGTATTTCAATTTTGTTTTTTTTCTAGGGTTTTGGGCTCCCCGTACCATTCTTAACAATAAGATCGTTTCTAAAGCTAAGATATAAGTAGTGATTTCATCATAATGAAGGGGCAAGTCACTTTATAAATGAAGTTAAACTTATAATACCCATCAATTTTGCAAAGAATATAAAATATCACAAATATTTATATTAAACTCAATAAGATGGTAATCGTAATCCAACGAATCTAATAGTTGAAACTAAAATGCAATGCAACCTTTGAATCATTTTTTGAATACAGGTCTTTGTTGTAAATCATGTATACATATTGTAAAATTAAAATAAAAGGTTAAGTAACTTTTTAAAGCAATTATATAACTTTTAAGTAGCTTCTAATTAATTAATTTTAATTTTATTTAAATGAAATTGAATAATGGAGATTAACTCTTTTCATTTCTTATAGTAAAGTAATATTCTCACTATATATACACACACACATATTAATCGATCCTCTATTTTTTTTTCCTCTATTTTTTCTTCCTCTTTCCATCAAAAGATTGAAAGTGACTTTTTTGTTCTTCACTCTTATCTCTAAAACTTTAACCAATTTATAAGCAAGATCAAATTTTCTCCGGGTAAAGCATGGAAGTGATTTTTTGTACTTACATTCTTTTCTCTAAAACTTTAACCAATTTATAAGCAAGAACAAATTTTCTCCGGGTAAAACAAATGTCAAGACTCATGATAGGATGGACCCTTACAAAATACGGTAAGATACAAAAGTAATTTAACAGTGTGACATGTTTTGGACAATTTGTTTCTCTAGTAAAAGAAAATTAGTGGAAGATTTCATAGAAGTATCAATATATACTCCAATATGAAATCAATTTTAACTGCTTGTTTAATTCTTGCCGAGCAATATGTTATGTTATAGAGGTACCAGCCACATTTAAGAGCACTTTGGCCTCAAGTACCAACAAGTTGACCATAGTGCGTACGGCTTTTGTCTTTGTTTGACGTCAAGCGTCAACCATAAATGTCAGAGAGAGAGAGCAATGGAACAATGTGTCAACTTAAAGTGCAAAACTAGGCACATGATTGTTATACAATATACAGTACTTCACAATACATCATACACATATCGATACTTATTTTTATTCGGCAAACATGTGAAAGTGAAAGAACATAGACACATATTTATGGAACTTCAGCAAACATCACTTAATGGAAGAGCCTGAACTAGCAAGCCTCACAGGTTTGCCAATAGGATACCTACTTTCCCTCTTATTCTAAAGTTCAAGAGATAATTAAATGCATTTTTCCCCCTTAAATTGCACGGAATTAATTGAGCTTATCAAATATATTAATTGTCTTAAACCTAATATATATATAGGGAAATAATTATCTAATGTAACAGAGATAAGATAATGAAGTCCACCATCTTTTCTTTTTTTCCCTTTTTTTTTAAGTAGTTGACCCCACTATCTTGTCTTTGTTGCATCATATAATTATCTCATGCAACATGAGATAAATAGATCCCATATATATACATATATTACCAATGCTCAAGACTCTCCAAGCTTCAAGGAATGATATAGGTTTTGGGACTATTTGTCTACTTGATGGAATGATATACTGACAATGAAGATGTTGTTAAGGATGGTAACGATGACATGATCATGGCATCAATGTGCTCCACTTGATTGGTTGTCACAGTTTGATCTTGTGGAAAAATAATACCAGGTGCATCACACTGAATTCTTGCAAGAGCTTCATGTTCTTGTGAAGAAGAAGAAGAAGAATATGGGATGCTACAAACATAATCCTCAATTCTCTCACAGACTTTTGGCACAATGGGTTCCACCAAGTGAGAGTCATAATGCTGCCATGTACTTGGATTGATGAATTTCTCAACAATATAATGTGGGGTGGTATCACTTTTGGTAATTTGATTTTCTTGATTTGGATTAAGATGAATAGGTACGCAGCCCAATGACCATGTATCTTCATAGGAAGATGGATTGGATGGTATAGTTTCTGGCATTGGATTCTGAATATGTAGGAAACTGGAATTATAATTGTTAATGTCTATCTTGATATCATTATGATCAAAACCTTGTAGGATTGGGGATGTGATGGGAAGGAATAGCTGGTCTAGGTTATGATGATGATGATGATGATGATGATGAGAGTTTAGGATTGGGTTGTCAGTTAAAGGGAAGAAACTTTCAACAGAAACATTGGCTGCTGCAGGGACATGAATATTATCATGAGGAAATGTGGCTAAAGAAGGAGCAACATCATGATGAGAAAGGAGCTTCTTCTTTATGCTTGAATTCCAAAAGTTTTTCACCTCATTATCTGTTCTTCCAGGTAAGTGCTTTGCTATCTGAGCCCACCTGTCCAAACAATACCCTTGACTTAGAGAAAAGTTAACAAAGAAACCTTTTGATAATAATAATGTTGATGTTGATCTTGAAAAGAAAAAAAAGTAAAAAATTTAATAATAAAAAACAGCTAGCTAGCTAGCTAGCAATTTCTACCTGTTGCCTAGAATACTATGGAGTTCAATAATGAGGGCTGCTTCTTGATGAGAGAAGCTTCCACGTTTCAAATCAGGTCTTAGATAATTTATCCATCTTAATCTGCAACTCTTTCCACACCTCTGAAGCCCTTCACTCCATGAAGTTATAAACCATACAAGTTTTGAGAACAAATGAATGAAGAAAATGAGAATAAAGAGGGAACATAAACACTACTATATAATAGCATATAAGGTTATTATTAATATATAAATTACCTGCAAGTTTTGGGACAGAACTCCAGCAACCATGTCCATAAGTTGTGATGTAGTTGATGAGTTTTTCATCTTCTTCAGGTGACCATAACCCTCTTTTGACCTTCTGCTTGTTGCAGCAAGAGTGATGCCCCATATCTCCTTTCTTTTCTCCCTTTCTTACTCTATAATAGTCTCTCAAAAGCACATGTAAAGCCAATAGCCAAAACAAAGAACAGTTTTGGATTTATATAAATAATATGAACAAAAAGTATTATAAAAAAAAAAATGAAGAGGAGAGCTAGCACAAATTAATGGGAAAGCTCTAGGCTCTAGATTTAGCCCTAGGTTTCAAGAGGTTATATAAAAATGTGAAAAGAATGGTGTGAGCAGAAAATGGATGATATGGTGAAGTGTGAGTCCACTGAGGTGGTGAATTTAATGTTGGAGCTGTACCATTGTGGACCCAATTAGGGTTTGTAGCAAAGGGCTAAAAGCTGCAGTGTCACCCTGCAAGAATTGTAGGCCTTATAATGGATCCTTATTTGCTCACTCTGTGATGGGCTACCTTGTACACGTGTCAAACATGCAGGGTGGTGGGACCTATCTGTTAGCAGATTCACGAATAAATCTTTGGTGCTACTGTAACACCAAAGATTCAGCTCACCAATAGAAATATTACATATGTCAATCAAATTCTTTTTCTTTTGTCAATTTTTTTTTCTCTCCTCTGATGTGTAATGCTTTCATTAATGGAATGTACTGAATCTAAGTGCAATAGTAACACCCTATATTTATTCGAGATTCACGAGTTGGAGTACATACTAAGATGAAGAAAGTTTTCAAAGGGTTAGTCATAATTTGTGGGCGTGGCTTACCAATTTACCTCTCCAGTTTTTGTACTTTCTATTTTTATTTTTTTTATTAATGTATCTGCAAGATAATGATTTGATATGGATCACTTTTTCAACCATTGTAATTCTTCAAAGCCCCAATCTTCCAGCTGTAATGTAAAACTATGTAATTAAGCATATAATAACCATTTCAAAAGATATAATGATCAAAGTTAGCCTCTTCTTCTTTTTAGTAAATATTTGATAGTAAATATTTGATGAAAAAATAAAAAAAAATTGGCACACAAAACGAATCTCTATAACATTACACAATCACTTTTCCTACAACATAATAAACATAAAACCCATATTTGATGAGCTCTAACTACTAGAAAATGTTTATTTTATTGAATTTCTACATGTGTATAAAGTTCTAAAAGATCTTGTTGTAAAGCATCCAAATTAAAGGCATAGTTAATTAATGGGAAGACAAGGGTGGCCGAGGCCTTCAATGATATGTGATCAATTTTATTTTATTTTTTATTTTTACTGCAAAAGTTTGTGCTCTTCCAGAAACATGGCCCTCCACGGTAATATCATTTACAAATTATATTTCCTCAAGCTATGTATAGTTTTGCTCTTATTCATAAGAAGTTTTAATTTCCATCATCATGTGTATTTTTAGACTTTATTCTCACACTAACAATAGTGATAAGGATGACAATTCGTATGATAAATAATTAATGAGTTTTATAAAATGTTGAAGAAGATTAAAAAATTATAAAATGTAAAATCATAATGTAAAAAAATTGTAAAAACGTAAAAATGTTTGAAATATTAGTAAAATCGTTTTGATGAAAAAAATCATAAAAACATAAAATCGTATTGATAAATCGAGATTTTAACAACAATGATTCGTATGATAAATAATTAATATCAAATAATTTTATATCCACCAAAAACAAAAAGAAAGCGGCTAAATAATTAAATTAACTAGTTATCCAATCAAATTTGCACATATATAAATTTAAAGTTTGTGAGTTGGCTTTTAGATCCAGTATGTTTTCTTCTTAGAATGTTTCTATACGAAATTTAAGGAATCAAAATATAATGAATTTTATACGCAGTCATTCTGTAATGCGTATTTCGTTATAGAAACGTTGATATTTTTCTTTTCTTTTTTTGAATAAACTACAGTATTTTGAACATATGACCTGGGGCTTTTATGCGGCTTATTCACACTTTCCATAGATTATTAGACACCTGTATCCAAAATAATAAAAAATTATTACACGTTCTATTTTTTTTTTTTTTAAGATATTTCAGTCGATTTATCATTTTGTGACTAATATGATTCTGGACGGGTATCGAGATTAATGCTTTAAACCCCTCCCAAAAATAATATTGAAGAGGATCGAACACATACTCTCACCCTCACTCACATGCTCAATATTCTTGCTGCAACTCAGCTACCATCATTTAATATTAAACGTCCTAATATAGCATTAATATTTTTCTGCATCTTCACTATCATGCTCACTCTTTGCACATTCTCACAATCACCTCTACCTGTACCGTTCACACCCGTAAATAGGGATTTGGTCATTTCCACTCTCCATCTTTGAGCATGCGGAAAACACTACCCCTCTTTGTCATAATTTGTAGAACGTTTTGCATATTTTCATGAACAGACATTTCTTCAAGGTTCTATATAAATGCTTCACGCTGGTGTTGATATTCACAATAATTTATGTAGAAGAAAGGTTATCAAAAGCAAGATAGTACTAATTATTTGAGTGTCCAAAAGAGTGGTACGTATTAACTTTATAAAATTGCCACCAAACACGGTCAAAGGTAGTGATTATTTGCCGGATTACTTAATTATCACGTGTTCCTTTTTAAGTGAAATATGGGCTTCCAAAGCAGATCCACAAATCTTATATAATAGAGTAAGTTTTCCCTTTTTCTTTTTTCGTTTCCAGTGGGAAAGAGAAGAAAAAAAAAATAGAGTAATTAAGCTAATCTAATTGTTAAAATATATTACAGAGAAGTTACATCTCATATACATATATTAAGTGGTCCTCTTGTGATGAGGAACTCATCAAAGGCAAAAAGTGAAATAAAATAAAATAATATAAAGATAACCAATGATTTTCACCTTATGTTGAAGTGACAAATATTTGAGAACCTTGAAAGCAGCTAAATAATTTCATGAACTGTCCAAGATATCTCTAGAAAAAAACAATTTTTTATATATATATGATACTTCAAATCGTTTTTTTGCTTGGTCTACGCATTCAAACCCATGTAATGATGATTAATCATTCTTGTTCTTATTGAGACTAACCAAGTTTAATTGACAAGTGACATGATAATGTACTAGCATTCCAAATTTATGATAACACTTACAGGGTCATATCTTTAAGAAGAAGAAACATTGAAGTCTGTATTGTTACTCAACTTTGAAAGTAAGAAACAAATATATTAATTAGCATCAGAAAGGGGAATAACAATGTTGTAATTTAATTAAGAGAACTCGTGACAACTGCATAAAAAAACGGATATTCAATGAGTTTCTGATATAGGCAATTATATACTAAGCAAAGCATCAATATTTAAGATTTTTTTTTTAAATACAAAATTGATGCATCGCTGCATCAGGCATAGCTAATTAATTAGCTTGTCCAAAGTTTACCAAAAAATAAAATAAAATTTAGATTGTCCAAATAAATACTTTTCAATCCATAACGCAACCCTTCTGGTTGTTCACCACATTTCAATAATTTGCATTGGTATTATTTGTCCTTAAAGAGCTAGTTTTTTATTTTTAGATTTTTCTACCGGTTTGTTTTTTAATCGACTGATCCAATCCAATTCTCCCCATTGAGTTTTTTTTAACATAATGGTGTATCCAGGACTTAAATGTGAGATCATCGGGTAAGTTAAAACAACCATGTACTAGTTTATTTCTTTAAAATGTGCTTCATAATTTTTGAAAATAAAATTTTATAAATTCTAATGCTTAAAAATAAAATTGTGATCATTGTACTATTGCGCTCTTTAAAAAGCTTTCTTTTATTTATTTTAATGAGGTATGCGTAAAGATAATTTATTTATTTAAAATTTGATCTTAGTTGAATCTTTTCAACTTTAAATAATTTTTCAGTATTACTTATTATTTAGTGCAGAATGGAAGAAAGTCAGATAAATGGATATTTTTTATGCTCATCACCCAATGATTGGGTGCTTCCTTTCACAATACTAATCTTTTCTTTTCTTTTTTACCCCAATATTTTTTTTCTCCTAATTACACATTAAATCTGAAAATTTAAAATATCTGTACACATTCTAAAAAGTTCTCTAAAAAGTTTAGACAATATAGAGAGCGGCATCTTTTCAGACTACAGTTTTTTTGGCATTTTCAAATTTCAACAACCTTAAACTTAAACGGCTATTATTAAAAAATCCTTTTTCTGTTATCTAAATAAATGTCCCTAAATATTCTTGAGCTCTTATTACTCTAATTATTCAATTATAATGTGTTTTTTTTTTTTTAATTCTCCACTAGTCAACATTTTAACGAAGAGATTAAGTTCTCATTCTACTTTTTTTTTTGTATTAATTCTCAATCTACTTTAAATTCGGACAAAGTTTAACTAAGTCATCTAGTTGACCAAAATAAATAAATAAATGAAATAAATAAAATTGTGTTACTTGTTAATATATCTTATTAAAGATCACTTATGTTCCAATGGTTATATTTATTTTCATGGTCATAAAATTTATATTTTAAAATTATTTATAATTATCTTTTTATTTCACTTTAATTTGGGGAATCATGATCAGTACATATATAAAAATTATATTTTTTTCAATATAAACGATCTAACAGTGAGATTGATCGGTAGTAATAACATGGTAATAACACAACTTGGTTGTTACAATATCATTCCCTTAAATAAAATGATCCCTTATAATATACTGATTAAAGATGCTTATAAGGGTCCCTTAAAATTTTTTGTGTTCTTCCAATATATATATATATATATATATATATATATATATATATAAAAAATATCTTTATTGTTATAATTATGTATGACTGATTAGACTTAATTAAAAAAAATATAAATGTAGATAATTATATTTAAAATAATGGTAGAATAAAATATAACATAATCAGGCAGTGACAAAACAAATACTTATCGGAAGCCTATATTGCTCTAGCTCTGCACCCTCTAACTAATTATTAGAGCTATGCAAACCAATGATTAGCTGAGGCTTTTGTGAACTATATAAGGTGTCGGTGTTTACAATGGAAATGTTGAAAAATATTACGTATAAAAGTGATCATGTAATCATGTTATTTTATCACAATTATTCATTTAAATATTATATATATTTTTTTGGTAAGTACATGGGGCAAAAAGCCCCACCATTTAAATATTATATAATTTTCACTCTCTTGTGGTCATCATTAATGAATGAAAATTCTTCTTTGGAAATAGATCCTCATGTATAAGAGTGATTATGCAATCATGTTATTTTATCACAATCACTTATTTAACTATTATATAATTTTATCTCTCTTATCTCATCATTAATGAGTGATAACCACAAAAAATTTCCTACACACCAACATTTTGTGGGACCCGCAGCAAAAAAAGAAAAACTCCAGCACACAAAACGAATCTTTATAACATAACAAAATCACTTTTCCAATGACGTATCTCTTATACAACGTTATAAACATGTTTCTTTTATGTAGAAGAGGCATGTCTGCCATTAAAATTCAATTTTTTTATAAAAAAAAGAATATTACAATAAATATGACAGCCGTTGAATTGGGAACTACACCACCTGTACTTTTTTTTATCTTTTTACTGTAGGGGTCCGTTGATACCACGATGATCTTCTCCATTAACATTTTATTTTTATATGACCCGATCATATAAAATTTGTGTCTATTTATCGTAAGTGGGGATATTTTAATTACCAAAAATTTTATTATTAATTTATTACCCATCATATCACTATTGGATGAAAGAGAGAAAATGTTAAAAAATAAATAAAAAGAGAGGAAATATTAATCTAATGGTGATTAGATAGGTAATAAATTAGTAGAGAAAATTTTTTTATATGACCTGATCATATAAAATTTGTGTCTATTTATCTTATATATTAAGAATGGCGATATTCTTACTATTAGAAAATTTATTATCAATCCATTACATCCATAATCACTATTAGATCAATATTTTCTCTCTGTTCAAAAACTTTTTAACAATCTCTCCTATATTTAATATAGTGATAATTGTGAAGATAGTGAGTTAGTAGTGGATATTTTTGGTAGTTAGAATATCTCCTCATATATTAAATAGGTGGAGTTTAATTATTATTAATAAATAGAAAATAAATATAATATATAAAATTTTAATACGAGATATTCATGCCCGTCCATAAAAAAATTCAACACTTTGTTTTTTTTTTAACTAAGCAGACGTGACATACTTTTTATCTCACATCATTTCTCTAACATGAAATTAATATTGACATATATTTTTTTTATCAAGCCGGAAAATGCTGCCAAAGGAAAGATGCTAATCTGACAAAGTGAATCACCGTTGAATCAAAGAGAGAGAATGTTAAAAAGTTTTTGAAAAAAGAGAAAATGTTGATCCAATGGTGATTAGATAGGTAGTAAGTTGGTAGTAGAAAAATTTGGTAGTAAGAATATCCCTCCTCATATTTTTTTTTTATCAAGCCGGAAAATGCTGCCAAAGGAAAGATGCTAATGGGGACGAGTAACAAAGTGAAGAATATATTTGCCGGCCACTTTGATATATGGACGAAAAGCAGCTTCGGAAAAGTATGCTTTTACATCCTGTTTAGGGATTCCAAGTAAGGTAGTACTCCAGAAAAATTGGGTTATCTAATCTTTTTTGGTTGGATAATCTAAATCATTAAATGGAACTTAATACTATACTCTTAAATGTACTTTGGCTAGTATTGTTGCATACTCATTCTATTTGACCATTCTATGTCCTTCACAGGTTTTATTATTCTTGTCAGCATATAAACTTCACAAAAGTAATTCCTCTGCAATTTCTAATTAATTACTAGTTGATCCAATTTGTTATGCAGAAGTTTGATAAAGAAACTAGTCTTTTTAAACTTTCAATAGAAAAAAACAATCAATTTGGCTTTAGGATAATTTTAATTAAAATTAGCATGTAGCCCTATGAAAGAGTGCCATATCTAGCAAAATATAAGATAAAAACAAAATCCTTTCTTGCAGTGAAACAGGATGCCAGGTGACATGGTGTTTCTGCAATTTGTTGCTTCTGAGAGAAAAAGTAAGAGATTGGCAAGCTTATGATAGAAGAAACAGCTAGTTAAAACAACACTCCTAATTAATTGCTGCACATGCAACATTTAATACTACTGGGCACTTTTGCTTTATTTGTTGAGCCATCAAAGGAATCTTGTTGTCAGAGTCTTTTGTTTTTTCCCAACTAAAAGAGAGATCAGAACAAGTACATGAAAGAATGCTATGTAATTCTTTGTCCTCTCCTGATACCAGATTGGTTTTGGTATGTGTCATTTTCAGTCAAATGCTAGTTTTCTCCTCTTCTTTTATTTCTCTTTCCCTTCTTGAGAGGGTTGGGAATTTTCCTGATAGAAGGAAAAAAATCAAGATGCATTGTCCCTTGAGATGCAACGACAACCTAAACAAAGAAAGAAAGGTAGCATCTAGCTCACCTAAACTTATCTCCAAATCTCATGTGCTACTATGGTAAATAGCCATAAGATTTATATATTTGAATAATTCAGAAGGCAAAACAATAATTATTGTAAACTGAAAGTGTTCTTCCTAGAAATGAGTTTAAGTGCTAAAACAATATCCAACTCCATAAATGAGCATATAGATTATCTCTTGTGGGCTTGAAGGAAAGAAAGTGTTGAGGGGAAATATTGCAAGGCTTAACCAAGGGAAAAACTATATCATCAAGAAAAAAAGACAGCTAAACAAGTGAATAGGCCTAAGAGATTATAAAGGGTAGATTCAAAAAGCTGATAGAACCAAAATTTCATCTTTGAGATAGATTCACATGAGAAATAAATACTTGCTTTGCTTACACACATGCACACTCTACACAAAACATACTTTTATACAGTAAAACACCAGGACAAGAAATGCTCAATATTATGGTTTCCCATTACTATTCACACTTCCATTAAACAAAAAAGGAGATAATGAATAAACTTAAATGTGAATTTTCTCGAGTCAATCAATAATTGGCAATGATAGATATAACTAAAGGGCCTCATTGGTCTTTATCATTATGGCCAGTGCAAATAAAGGGAAAGTAAAGGAAAATGAAAATAGAGATTATATTCTTTATAAAGCAACGAAACAAGACTAAAATCACCCCATAGCAAAAAAGGTTATCCAAGAAAATAGCCATCCAATAAGGCCCCACTTCATCTTCCTTCTATTCATGGCAATCCCCCATGAAAGGAAGTTTGAACACTTACTCAAATTAAAGAAAGCAACCCACACTTTTTCTTTCCTTCACTTCAGAATCCCATCAAATGCAATTCAAATTTTTTTTATAACTTTTGGTGGCATTCTGATTTCTTGCCTTTGTTAGAGTATAATCTCACGTGGGAAGCCTGTGAACCGAATAACACCCTCGTCTTGAGCACGTAGGCCATGCAGTATAGAGAAGTCAAACTTTGATGGATTGGAGATATTGTCTAAAGCCTTATCAATATATGTCCATGATTCTCAAATTGACCAATGAACCATTTGGAACTGAAAATGTTTTATTAGTATTTTTTTGTGTGTCTATCATTCTTCTTTGTTTGATATTTAACAGATAAAATACTTCAAAGTATCTCACGGTTATGAGAGAGGTCCTTTCACCAAAAGCATGAATGACTGGAACTGGACCATACTACACATGTTGCATCATTACGTGTTATTATTAAATTGGACCACGTGATTTTTGCTATTGAATTATTCTTGTTGCTTAAGTGGAGATAAGAAATGTCTAATAAAGCTTGAATTGATGTTTTTTGCATCCTACTCATGGGTTGATAGCTACTGCTATGCAGTTTTGGGTTGAACTTACATAATGGGCAATAAAAGTTGGGTAAATAGGCCGTAATGAATTGAGCCATTGAGGCAGAAATAACAAACATGATTTTCATTTTGGTCCACAGCTAATAAAAATAACTATTTATGATGGATTGAATTAAAGATATGAGCCAGACCAACAAGGACAGTGTTATACATAGTTCAGGGATAATGTTTAACACAAGTTACCAAGCAATGCAACTTTCTGTTACTTAGAGTCAAATTACAATAACAAGTCCTAGCTCAGCTTTTCTAACTGAGTTCTTAGAAAAAACAAACATGGAGTTACTATGCCTGCATGTAAAGAAGAAGCAAAATTCCAATGAAACTTTCTGTAAATTAAAAATTTGTTACTTTCACGGGCATGTATATATCACACAACAATTGTCATGACCAAAGCCCAAAGACTAAAGACTAGCTTATTGGATGGGAAAGCACCATGAATTAAGTACCATATTGAGCTGCTATCTTTCTCAACGTGGGAAATAACAACGATGCATCCATACCTTTCAAATAAATGAAGAATATGTCTCATCTTAAGCTCAGACGTTCTACTTGAGTTTATACATAGTTCAAACATAAAGCTGCTATGAATATATTAGTATAAAAAACACCATACGAATTAAAGTAGTGTACTAGTGTGCTATTTCATTCTTCACATAAAACCACTTATATTATCTATACTGTGAATTAGCTATTATCCTGAACTTGCACGCAAGTTCATCTCACTGTGTCAAGATGACAATGGACAACAAGCTGTTGAACTCATTGTGAAAGTAGACACATTAGGCTGCCAATGTCATGGAAACTCTTTATCTTCCAGCATATCGTTTTTGATAAGTTTCCCTTAGAGGTGTTGCACAAAGATCCTTCCATAAATTAACTGAAGGATCAGAACCAGAACTGCTTCTAGTATCTCCATTCAGAAATGCTGTTGTGGTGCTATGAGACACGCAATCCTCCATTGCGAGTCTCTTCGAATTCTGTGAAGAACACCTGCCAGCTTTCAGTTTAGCCTTAGTTGATTCTGTCAAATTCATGTAGCTTGGTTGATGAACATCTCTTCCCTCTGTTGCTGCTGCCATGACATTATTGGAGGATGGCAGAGAAGGAGATTCAGATGTCCATGATGTTGATACAGGGCTATCATCATACATGCATTCAGAGCTTATGGCCGAAGATGATGGAGTTGATTGACATGCTGCAAGAGGTTTAACTAAAATCCTAGTTGTCACACCATTCCTTCTTGATTGAAAGGGAGGAACAAGGTCTTCGCTTTTTCTGGACATTGGACTCTCCCATGGCTTGGCCTCCATCCAGCGTTCTAACAAGCTACATCCTAAGCTCTTATTGTCTAGGCTGTGATGCTTGAGACGAGCCACTGCTTTAATGGCTTTCATGTTTGGACTAGCACTCAGTCTTGATTGCTAAAACCAAGCAAAGTAAATTGAACCACATTAATTTGGTAATAATTTAAACTACTAAATCTTACCAAAGAAACAAGACCTTCTCAACTTCATTTACCTGTGTGGAGAAAGAGTATGCCATTGCTCTATCCCTCTTAATGGCTCCTTCTTGCCTCATTCTTAGCTTTGCTTTAACTTCATCCACAGTTCCAGGAATGTCACACCATCCTTGCTGATGATAGCATGGGAAATATCATTAGAGAATGTTACATTATCTTGAAGCAAATTATAAAGAACTTATGATACCTCAATCTGCTTAACAGGATCAGCCTGGTTACGATACTCATCTAATAATTTCTGCACTGCTTTCCCTTCTGGAGATTTTCTCACATTCCTTGCCCTTACACATGCCTGAACTCGAACAAGAGCCTGCATGCACTTTAGAGTAACAGCTGCTTGCTTTCTGACTTGCCGGCCACGAAATATAGCTTGCAGCCTTACCACTGCCCTCAAGGCCCTCAAAGCTTGTCTAGCCTGCAATGTTGATTGATAGAAGTAAGGTCAATATATGAAAAAAGAAGAAGAGCAACAGCATAGAAAAATGCAAACACAAGAAACTTATGCCTAATATACTAATCAAATCCTCCTAAACATTGAGCAAAAGAATGATAGATCTTTCTGTACACAGTACTATTATAGCATTTTGGAAAACTCGAAAATTTGTAGATTCAGTTTTGAATTATATAACCGTAGTACAGTAGCACCATAACCATCCAAATCAAACCAAAGTCATTCATTCACCCCCTCCCTATGAAAATTCAATTCCACTTTACTGAGGTGAGCTCATATCAAATCACAAAAACACAAGCACCATTTTTAAATTTCGATTTATTGGTGGATCTTGTACAAAATTTTATGGAAAAAACAAAAAATCCAATTTAATAGGTGACGAGATCATGCTAACATAAGAAGGGTCCTAACTCCAAAGTCCTGATCCGAAATTGGACTTGGAATTTCTAAGTCGTGTAATTTGGAAGAACATCATCTAATCTGAGGCCTAACTAAGGATTAGGTGCTTGAATGTAGAAACTCATGCCATAACAAGCTTAAAGAAAAATGCTTTTTTATTCAAAGGTTTGAAATTAAAGAAGAAGGGAAGAAAGGGAGTTACCAAGAAGGCTCGAAACACAGCCTGAATGCGTATGGCAGCCCATTCCTGCTTGATGACCATGAAATCTTTGGGTGGAGCTCTGACAACCACAGCCACCGCAGAATTCAGCGAAGAAGAATCCGACACAGCAGCACCACCCTTCTTCGTGGTGGAGGAGGTGGAGATGGACGACACTTCTGAATGGTTCCTCCATAGCTTCCACTTCTTGCTTTTTTTATCACTACCCTTCTCCTGAATCAACATCACCCCATAAATAGTAATTAACATCACACCACACCAGTTAAACAGAACAGAAAGAAAAAAAAGTAGGTTACTTGATCAATTGTTGAGCTTGAGGTCTTTCTGTGAGAAAAAAGTGATTTAAACCATCTTCCCGAAGCACCCATTGGAGAAAAGAAACCGTTTTTTGCTGATATGAGGTATAGCTTCTGCTGTGCTGCAAGTTGGAGATGATGCAGTGAGAAAGAGAGAGAGAGAGAGAGAGAGAGTTTTGGTGTTTTTGTTTTGTTTCAGACTCTGGTCTGGAGAGTATGGAGCCTTGTGTGTTTGTGCTGGAGAATTTTGAAATTTGAAATTTGTATATTTGAGGAAGAAAAGGACCAAACCCAACGGTAACCATATTTAAAATACAAACTGAGACCCTTTCCCACGCTCCGATTTGACTCCTCCACTTTTTTTTTGCTTTTTTTTTTTTGGAGATAGAAAAAATTTGAAAGAAATGAAAAAATTTTTTTGGCACATGTAATATTCTCATTTATGAGATATAATTTATACGTTTTTGGTGGTTTCACTCCTACAAAAGCCAAGTGTCACATGTAGATTTGCCAGTCAGTAGAATTTGCCCACGGAGCCTTTAATTTAGTAACAAAAAAAAATAAAAATTTGATGATTAATTATGTGCATGTTTATTTTCTTTTTCAACTGATTATATAAAATCAGTTTCGCCGACTGTAAATAAGTGCGCAATTTCTGTTAGGGAGAGAAAGTACAGCTTTTCAAAAAACCAAAAATAACGCCACATTTTGATTATATAACAACTTTAAAAAGTTTTATTTGATTATAGCAAGGTTTAAAATCTTTCTTTGTGGAAAAAATATTAGAGAAAGAGTTGATCGGGCCGGGACTTGGACCCCACCAGGCCCAGGTCCAAATGCACGAGTTTGAACTTAGACTGCCTTCAAGCCAGCCGATGTGGGCACTTGTGTGACCTTTGTTCTCCGTTAGTTTTTCTCTTTCTCGATCAAACACCCTTCAATCACACTCACTAAAAATCACTATGTGGGGTATAAATAGATTGAGCTGCATTGTATTTTAATTCAAAGAGGTGAGGTCTGTTTAAGATATTTTATGCTTGAACTTTCTGTGAGTTAAATTATAATCTATTTCGGTCTGTATTTAAAAAAGTAAAAGCTTTGACCTAGGCGGTTAGGCATGTTAAATATTTAATAATTTAAAAATGATTAAAATAATATTATTTTATTATTCAAAATTATTAAAATAATAATTTATTTTATTTATTTAAAATAAATAATATGATACTTATGAGTTTATAGACCCAACATATAAAAAAAGTATATGACATTTTCTAAATAGGCTTTTTTTATACCCGAGTTTGTTCTATTTTATTAATGTAACCGGTCAAGTCTGATATGACGTAGGTCGATTTGTAGGTCCTTCTTAGGCCAGCTTACCCATTTACATTCTTACTCTACTGCTCGTTACCTTCACAACAACCATACTACTGTCCAATAGAATCCACTCACACACATTCACACTTGTTCTCTCATGCTCACCTGTGCACAATAGGTCCAGAATTCTCAATTCCAGGGAATCTGTAAAGCAGTCCACACACTCATCCCTGACCATTTATCCAGAACAATAGTCATGTTGAATTTTGTTTGAGTTCTTTTGGCTGCATTTCCCTAAACTTTGAATAGAGGAAAGTACACAGCTAAGAGCTCGAGTAAATTTCACATCGCTTGGCTATTATGAGTATAATATCCCAAGCCTAATTAAATTTTAAATTACATGTAATTAAGTAATTTAGCATGTATTGGTGGGTTGAAATAAGTAAAAGGCCTAATTAAATTAATTAGGATCATTTTTGGGGTAAAAAGTGCAGGCAGTGAGAATTAAGGGGTATAAATATGTGTAGACAAAAATACCCAAAATATAAAAGTAAAGTTAAAAATATTACTAAAAAAATATTATAGTCCATTGGTAAAGTTTGGTGGTGAATGATGAGCTTATATCCGGTTAAGATAACTTAAGTTAAGTGCGGAAACACAAAGCAACCACCCATTTCCTTTCTTCTCTGTCGTGTGGCTTCTTGAAAGACCAAACCCCTTTGTTGTTAAGCTCCAAAACACAGCTCTCTTAATACTCAATGGAATCACTTGATGTTTAAAGCAAAGATGCTTGGTTTTTCCTTGTGAGTGTAACCTATAATCCAAAATCTTGTGAAACCAAGTGTGTGGAGAGAAAATCCCTTGAGAAAGTGGTGACCCATTTTTGATTGGGTGTCTTGGAGCGGTCTATTGCTTGAAGTGAGGCTTGAAATCTCTTCCTTGGGTGATTATTGGTTGGAGGCAAGTGAACCTATCTTGATTGATCAAGTATTGGAGGAGCCAATGGATCTTGATCTTGTCACTTGAGATATTTCAAGTGAAGGTGATTATTTGGCAAGCTATTGATTATTGCTTAGAGAGAAAACTTGTGGTTGTGGAACCTTGGTGCTTGGACCAAGCATTGGGTAGGAAGCATTACAAGGTAAGCCTTCAGACCTTGGGAATTGATCCCTATATTGTTCCACCAAGCCCGAAATGGGTAGTGATTGTTGATAGTGTATGTAAATGCAATAAAGTAGTTTAATGCTTTGTTATACGTATGTGTATGCACTGGGTGTGGCATAGGATGGTGTTTCCTTATGTTTGTATGTTGCATGACAAAATGTAATTCATACTTGGTAGTTTAGCTGGCTAGTAAGACTATTTGCATCTGAGTATCCTTAGGACAGCATGAGAGCTCGAGGGATGTCTCCTGTAGATATTTGACACACTGCATGGATATGTATTTACTGCATTATTTACGGTTATTGCTATTATACTATGAGTAAACTATGGGGTGGAGAGATGCTCCAAGAACCCTTGGTTTACTGAGATGTATTCGTATATCTCATCCCGGGTTATGGGGACCCTTTTTCTGGTACAGATGTTGCGGAAGCTTCTGCTGGCAAGTGGCCATGCTTGAGTTAGAGGGATGCATAATGATGCTACATTCTTTTGGTTATGCATGTCATTTGGATAGTTTACCATGTACAGGACATGTTGGATGCATCTTTGGTATATGTCTTCATGAGGGACTTAGAAGATGATTATTGACATTTTGTATAGCCCTTGCATATATAGATAGGGACTTTGATAATATGTTATTCTAATTTCTTTGACATGTATATAAATTTGGAAGAACATTGGTGTAATTGAGATATTGATACATTGATGAATGTGATGCTATATTCATCGTATTGAATTATATAATTAATCTGATATAATTATATGCGAATGTATGCCTACTTGGATATCATGCGAGCCTTGAAATGGCAAAGAATCATGTATTGAAATGGTTGTATAATGTCAATTAGGTGAAAGAAAACCTTTGTGGTAGAGAATCATTATAAATTTAAGAATATTATGTCTTAATGTACATATTTCACATCCTATATGATAGGTTTGGACCCTTGTGTCTTACTGGAAGTTATAGATTTTTTTCTTAGCTTTCAAACGAGACCAAGATTTCTTCAATCGGATAGGTATAACTCAAGTTATGGGTAAAATACCAATGTAGGGTGAAATCTCCAAACCGTGGCACTACGAGCGCCAAAGTTGGCGCTGTCAGCGCGAGGCGATGCGAGGAGGGTGGTGTTCCCGTGCTACGAGCACGAGTTTCGCGCTACCAGCGCGGGACCCCTATAAAATTCAGCATTTTTTCTTAAAAAATTCATAACTTAAGCTACAGTGCTCCGATTTGAGCGCGGTTTGAACCCACATGTAGTTAACGAAGAGATCTATAACATAATGGGAAATGAGGACTACCAAGAAAGTATAAAATTCCTTGAGAAACTAAAAAGTGAAGGTGTTTAGTGTTAAATATTAACAAAAAGGAGTTTTTAAGCATTGTTGGTCTAAAAGGCCTCATGGCACACCGTGGTAGCAAGTAGAACGTATGGTCTAAATAAGTTTTATTAAGTGTTTCGCTCATAGTTTAAGTTATGATTACAATTTTGAAATTATTTTAATTACGGAATTGATTTTTAAAAGAAACATTTATTAACGAAAAAGGAAAAAGTTTATCTATATTATAATTCAATTACTTTCATTGTAACTGCGCTTAATGTCATACGTAATATTAACAAATCGGTTCTATAACGGGGTGTTACAACGAGAAAGTGAGATATTCACTCTTGAGAAAAATAGTCTTTGGATGATAATTAGTTCAACTTGATTGGCTCATGACTCTGAAGCATATGCATTCTTAATCCTAATTGTTTTTTCTTTTGAAAACAAAAACCAAATCTTGACTTAGAAATGCTTTAACGAATCAAATGCATACACACACACATCATTGTTACCAATAAAGGCATTGCACATTACATGTTAGTATCTCTCACTTTATACATGACGTGCATGACCTGCTCTCAGTACGTCCGTCCATATTGTAGGTGGAATATGATACCAGTATTGCCCAACACTGACGCGGTGCCTAATATCCAAACCAAATCATAAAAGAAATAGAGAGGAAGAGAGAAGTGGGATAAATATTCTTTGTATTTTCAAATGTGAATTGATTTACATGAAAGGAAGATTGACCCAACCCCCAAAAAACTATAGGATAAGCAACTAAGCATTTGAGGGGCAGGGAAAAAATGATTTAGCATAAGCTAACCCACCCGAAGAATTGGCCAAGAAAAATCAAAATGAAAAAAATAAAAATTGGGTTAGCTCCTTTATGACCTTTATCCTTATATATTTTGTACTAATGATCCAAATCATAAGGTCCAGAGACCCTAAAAAGGAGAAACATGTACCCTTGGGCTATGATGTCCTAGGTTTACAAGCCCAGGAGACACATGGACTTTTGGACTAGGCCTCGGAGAAGGAATGGGTGCTTTGCCTGTAAATGTTCCACGGTTGACAACTCTAGGTGATAGATTGAGCAGCTCAAGTGCCTGAAGTTGGAATTTTGTTGGGTACTCTCTCACACAACCAATCCTAGGACCAACTCCAGTTGTCCACTTGCTTGACATTGGCTTACTCTCTTTAAGTGAAGCTTCCACATTGCTACCAAAGTGACCCATATTTTCTTGACCATAGTTATTGGCAGTGGCAGAGTCACTTGAGCCCACATTACCTTCTATGTACTCACACTGCATCACCTCATCGACAGGTTTAGAAGGTGGGACATCATCATCCACCGGATATTTCTGCATGAGGCAACAATGAAATTACCAAAAGTGGAATATCTCGTCTGGAGCCGTTTAATTAATATTCATATGATAATACACGCAGCATACTTTATAAATTAAATGCGGAAGCTAACTGGTTAATTTTTTGTCCTTATATACTGCAACCATATCTATTTTTTCTACAAAAAGGTTCAAGAAAAGTTCAACAAGTAGAATGCTTGGTGATTTTAACGTGATTCACCTTTACATTTGTCATATCCACATTATGTTCCTCCAAGAAGCAAATGAATTCCATAAAATTCTTCTCTGTTGGACGGTAATGACCACTATAGGGCCATATAACCTGAATAAGATGCAAATGAAGATCAATTCACTTATAAAGGAAATGAAAACAGAAAAGATTTATTTTTATCTTATCCTAAAACTTATCAATGGTGTATATGTATAAGACATGTAGCATACATCAAGAACTCCATCATGGGCAACCAATCTTCCGGAGGCAATGGTAGCACCACCAGCTAGAAAACTGGAGTGCTGAAATTGGCCTTTCTTCTTCTGCCCAATGTACAAAGTTCTAGATGAGCTAAGAACAAAAATCCACTTGGACCCCTCAGTAGTGTGTACAAGGTCCTTGCTTTGTCTATAAATAAGCCTTCCCCCCTCCACAATCACTTCATATGCTTCCCTCTCTTTCTGCAATTTGAAAGCAACAAAGTTGAAACTCTTAATATAAAGACAACTTTGTTGACTTTGCAAAACTTTTATAAAGCATAAGATAAAGTCGTTTGCTGAAAAATAATATTCATGACAAACTAAGAGTCTATAGTGCCATGAATACACTGATACCAATACAATAAGACATGTTATTATAAATATTATTATACGTGGCATTGCCAATGTCATGTAGTGAAACAACTTACGGGTCCAAGATACTTTATGCGCTGCCTCTGCAATTCCCTTCTTGGACTTTTCTCAAGATTTACTTCTTTGCCATCTCCAACATCCAACCTTTCATATCACCATAGTAAAATTGAGAAATTAGAAAATTTACAGGAATCCATACTAGCACTTGCACTGTTATTAATTTACCAATAGAAAAAAGGCTGAGGACTCTGACTATGAAACCAGACATCATAGTAGAAATGTAAGTTGTGCCCATAACGATGGCGTGGATCAATCTACAAAATATAAGGAAACCATAACCTCGATTAATTGACTTCTTTGGATTATAAGAAAACATGTGACCAAACCAACAAATAAAAAAAGATAATATCTTTGGAATATGAATAACTCATATAAGTCAAAATGTAGACGTATGAGCTTACAGCTTCAAGCCAATGCCTTAGAGCTAATTTCTGCGCCTTATCATCCTTGGACAAAACTTTTCGCACCTACCAACAGAAAAAAAGAAGAAGAAGTATATTTATTGGTATTCAAAAAAATCAAGGAACAAGTTTTGTCAGAAAAAGAGAATGAAAACTTTGAATTCGTCACTATGGTCCTAGTCAAATTATGTTAAGTTATCATCGGGCAATGAAAATGGTTTAAAAGAAGACTAATGTGGACCCAAATATTGAAGCAAAGGATATAAAAAAATCTTCCTTTGTCAAAGTCAATTAAAGTTTCCAGCTTCTAATAATAAAGGGTACCTTAGCAGCCAACATTCTAGCTCTTGCCCATTTTGAAATAGCTGTATCGGATTTATCAGTCTCAAAATGTGATGTAGAGAACCTGTTAAAAGTAGTCAACACTGAAGCCTTCCACCTGAACCATAGAAGAAAACAGTGATTTTGAATGTACACTAAGCATTAATCACTGAACTATTATCGCTCATAAGCTTTCTTAGCCATTTAAAAAAAAATAAGACGATCATAAACTTGGATTGTGAACAAACCATAGCTCCTCGCAAACAACTGCACAATCTGCTAGATTTCTTCTAGTCCTGTAACTCTTGTAAACTTTCTGTAGCTTTACCGCAGCTGCATCAAGCTCTGCAAAGGACTTTGGAGAAAACATTGGTTCTGACTTTGGTAACAAAACTGTGCGCTTTAGTCTATTGAACAAGTCCTCAACTTTTGAAGTAGAATTCTCTGAAACTATGCATTTGAATGAGAATGTAGTTTGGAGCTTCAGATTTCCCACCTTCCTTCTCTTCCAGCTTGTAGGTTCTTCAGTAGTAACATCATCTAACTGATCAGGCTTATAGAAATCATTGAAATTTATGTCTTTCTTGAAGCTCATTATGCTTACTGTGATCTCTCTTGCCTTGTTTATCGCTAAGATTCCCATTCCTATGCAGAAATTTGGAACATTGTGAGCCATTTAATGCATCAACTTGCTCAAGGTACATTGAAAACCTTGAGACTAGGATATAGGAAAACCTTGAAAATATTTTTTGAAGTTGCAATAATACTAGTAATATTAAGCATTTCAAAACTGAAAATGGAGATTACATGAGATAGCTCGAAATAGTCATAGCCAAAAACATATACATAAGCTACATAATAGAAACTTAAAAGAGAATTTAGAAGGGTGAGACAGAGCTCACCTCGAAGTACAAAATCAGCTTCTTTATAGTTTCATCTTTACACCTGAGGTTAGTCTTTGTAATGGTACTTCCCAACCTCCTTTATACTCCACAAGTTTGGAAGAGATATTAAATAGCTTCAAATTCGTAAGAAACAAGCCAGTGAGATTAGTCTAGTGGTGAGGGATTTGGATAGGTCGTAGTAGGTTACATGTTCAATTCTCACTTGTATCAAAAAAATGGAGACCTTTAGAATTTGACTACCAATGAACCCGTTTGGTTTGAATAGAAAATTAAGAGGAGAAGTTGTGTGACTTGTACGTCCCATTTTGAATATAGAAAAAAAATGAAAACGATGCAGCGACTTACAGAACCCACGAGGGGTTTGAATGGAAGGGTTCAAATATTCACACAGCAGGGTTCAAATATTCACACATTATACTTATATGTGCATAAATGCCTCGTGTAAACATGGTTTTGTAACATTTATTGAAGCAAAAAATGTGTGGAGGATGTAAAAAGGTTAGGCTACACGCCAACGTGGGAAAGAAAGAGAATCAGTCCAAAGCTAATAACTTTTGGCCTTTATTTCACTAACTTTAATGGGTTGTAATCATGCTTTTAACAAATTTAGATTTAGTCATTTAGATTAGATAGAAAGATCGAACAATGGAGAGGGAGCAGGCTCACTTCCCATCCATTAAGTGTATAGGTGTAAATGGATTACGCTAACTTACAGAATATATGGCCTAATTTATTATATTAGGTCGGGTTTGATCTGTTATATATAGTCAAATAAAATAAATTTAGGCTTTTAAAAAAACCTACTAAAAAAATAGGTAATAAGTTTTTTTTACATGCTGATATTTAAGTCTACAGGCTGACCTATATCATATTATTTATTTTAAATAAAATTTTTATTCTAATGATTTTGAATATTAAAGAAATATTATTTTAATTATTTTTTTAATTAATGAATGTTAAATAGGCTTAAACAGGCTAATAGGCTTATGCTAAAGTTTTTATTTTTTAAATATAGGTCAGATCAGACTTGTAATTTAAGTCTATATGAAGCTAAAGTATTTTACATAGACATGACCTATTTAAGTCAAAGTCTAACTTAATTTAACCTATTTATACTCCTAATTACGATATTAATATTTGCACTCCACAAGATTGTTATTGTGCAAAATGCAAATCCTTGTATTGAGAAGTAGTATATAAGAGAGAAAATGTGAGAGAATAAAAGGATCAGACGACAGACCCGATATATAATATTTTATAAATATTTAATAGTGATCTGTTATCAATGTGAAAGATATAACTTAGCCAAAAAGAATTCTTATGTTATACGAGAGCTCTCTTCTCATGTTAGTGGGAGTTCATTCTACGTGCAATAAATTTTTTTTTTCCTTTATTTTTTATGTGTGGTTCCCATCATGAACTTGAGTGTGTAGGAAATTTTCTTCTTCTTCAATAGCATTAGAAAAACATTGCCCTATAACTTATTAAAACTGTCAAATTTTATTAAGTCAGGTCACACTATTTTTAAGAAGAAATCAAAATATCAAACTGTGTGTTTCCTTGGACCGGAGCAAGGTACAACACACTTTCAAGTTTCAACTCTATTTGCCTTGAACCGTTTTGCAACTGCGAATCAAAGGACCACCCTAAACAGGAAACACAACTAGGATAGTAGCCCTTATTTTCAGTCCATATCATTTTGGGCTCCTGAAATGGGGAAAGGGCATTGGAAGGCCCCAATGTAATTTTTCAGGCCTCAAAATCAAAACAAACATTGTTCCCGTGGCTACTCCATTTAAAATTTCTCTAAACTATTTCTTCTTCAATGAAAGTTCAGAGGTACATACATCCCTTCATAAGATTTGTTACATTTTTTGTTTTAATTTTTTAATCTTCCAAAATGAATTCTCTTGGTAATTATAGTTGTTTCCATTAAGATTTTTAAATTGATTGCTGCTTTGAAAATCAAGTCTAATGAAAATGACTCAAAGATAGGTTTTGCTACAAATAAAACAAATTATAAAACGTGACCCTAATAAGAACCTTATAAAAATGAGACTCAATAATAATTATTTTTTTTAAAAAGTCTTATAGTTGTGCTTGAAAACTAAAAGGCCATTTTTTGTGTTTTTTTCAATTAAAAAAAATATGTCTAGAAGATAATTAGATAATTTTTTTTGAAAAAATTAAATTCAGAAACAAAATCTATTTTTTTCATTAGTAAAAAAAAATGATTTAAAAGAGGGAAAAATATTTTCCGTCTATAGTCAATGTAGATAAAGTTATTTACATTTAGCCTAAAAACGATGTCGTTTTGGGTTTATAATTATAATTAAAAAATTATAATTATAATTTTTTAATTAATATAAACGACCTCGTTTTGAGAGCAATATATTTATAATTACAAAACATCAAAGCCTTAAAAAATATGTCTAGATAATTAGATAATCTTTTTGAAAAAATTAAATTCAGAAACAAAATTTATTTTTTTTCATGAATAAAAAAATAATTTAAAAAAAACATTTTTTAAAAACTGGTCCACAAGCAATAATAGAACCGAAGGCAAAAGTGGGAGTTTAGATTTACCTTTATAGTCCTCAAGCGTGATAACTTGGAGATGAAAACTTCAGATGATGAAAACAAAGAGCTCAATGTGTATGAATGGGTGAAAGAGAACCTTGAGGCCGTAGTTGAGGCAATTCATCCGAAGAAATAATCTGGCAGTCATGAGTGGGAAGTGGGGTTTACCTTTACTTTCATGGTATTAAAAATGAAAATCATTTTTGTTTTTTCCATCACGTTTTTTTTTTTTTTTTATGGATTCAATTACTTATTTGAATACTGGGTCTTTTTTTATTCTCGGGAAAAACTATATAATAATATAGCTAAGACAATTTCCTAGGATGACTTCTGATCAATGATCACTAACAGATTTACAACAAACTAGAATCTCTCTAATGGGTTGTGTTTATGTTGAATGGTCAGAAGTACTATGACAGCACAGAGGACATTGGTAACTTGTTCTATGAATATGTCACCAAATGAAGCACTCTGGCTGTGCCTGTGACTGCTTCAGGTGGTTACATTTATACTAGCACGAAATATGTGTTTGTCAAGTTGCAATTTTACTCCATCTTTGTCATTATAGTTTGCAATAAAAATTTGTGATTTTAATTAACGCTATGATAAGATGTATCATCAGATAATAAGAGAGATGGCTCTTGCTTTTTGCAACTGGCCATACGTGACATCAATAGATGACCCCCTGCATGCTGGAATATTTGTGATTGTGATTCAGATGAACCAAAATGGCTCTTGCTTCTTGGAAATGGCCACATGTGACGGTGACCCCTGAATGCTGGAATATTTGTGTTAAAACTTATCTAACACGCAATGCACAAAGAGAATTGATGTCACAAGTTAAGGAATAAGGATTGTAGTGCCTCAAGTTATCTGTCATTGGTGGGTGCAAAGAAGGTTTGCATGCTTTGCCTTGAGATCTGATATATAATAGGGGTTTACATCTATCATATGTCACGTAACACCAACAACTTTCCTACACACATAACATTTTGTGGGGCCCACACTTTCTATAGCAAAAAAAAAAAAACTAATGCACGCAAAACGAATCTCTATAACATTACACAATCACTTTTCCTACAAGATAACTCTTATAAAACTCTATATAATATAGGCGTGGCGTTTATAATACTTATAAAATAAAATTGGGGTTATTCATGCTCAACGCATTGAGAGCCATTGATTTGGGGGAGTCTTCTATCAATGGCTGAAAATAAGAGATTGATTGAAAACGAAATAAAGACTATTGTTAAGCAAAAAATACCATATTTTAAGGTTTTACAAATAAATAATAAAACAGTGAAGAAAAAATAATCAAATTTAAGTCAACCGAAGGTAACCTGATATCTTAGATAATTTTAGTGAAGTCTTAAAGCACCCAATATTTTTATGAGTATTGTAAACTTCACTTATAATAGGGCAATATTTGTAAACTTCACTTATTGGGTGCTTTAATAGGGCAAATATTAAAGCAACCAATAATTCACATAATCCTAGTACGGACGTGTTTACATATGTTGAACAATGTCAACGTGAATCATTTTATAATCTTTTCTTGCTTTCTTTCGTTAGTCTTTCTACCTGACCCTTTCACCAATAAGTATTTTGCTTTTTGTTTAGGAATCCAATGTTTATATAAAATAGGTGCACTTGTGATTTGCCTAAGCGTACCCCTACTTGTCTTTTAACATGAATGATGGATGACCTATTCATGTCATTTTGACTAACCTTTCTATAACATTTCCTAGCTTATAAGCTGTCTATATTAATATTGTTAATGCTTATTCTCAGACATACTGAATTGGCCAGTGTCTATTTAGAGTACAAGAACGCTTCCTTTCTAATTCTTAAAAAAGCACACAACGAAAGATAAGAGTACTAAATGGCAACTTTAAGCATAGCGAACTGAACCCTCTTATGTTTATAAATCTCTACTGCACATGCTTTTTTTCCTGGTCTTTCAAACTTAGAATTAATTGAAATGAATTTGACTTTTAGAGTTAATGTATTTCGGAACAGTTACGGAAATGCCACTATTTTTTAATTTTTTTTTCCCTAAATGTCACGCTAACAATGTTAATTCCTAATATGCCACGTGGAAAAGTTCACTGGGCACTGTAGCAAACTCAATTTACTGAAGTGTCACGTTCCTCGTGGACACCAAATTCGTTCCTATAGGTAGCAAACTTGGTTGCAATTAATGCACTTGCACGTTCCCACCTGCCATGCCACATGGCAGACATGCAACGAAGTTCACTGGGGTGGGTAGGGAACTTCATTTCATATCTACCACGTGATGTGCCACGTGGGAACTACGTGTAACGGCTAGGATGACACATGGCAGGCATGCACCAAGTTCGCTGGGGTGGGTAGCGAACTTTGTTGCATATCTATCACGTGGTGCGGTAAGTGGGAACGTGCAGGTGCATTAATTGTAACCAAGTTCACTACAGTGCCCAACGAACTTGCCCACGTGACATACTGGGAATTAACACGGTTGACGTGACATTTTAAAAAAAAAAGTTGGAAAACAGTAACATTTTGGTGACTGTTCCATGCATTTTTAAATCAGACTTGAATTATATTTTGAGTTGTTTTTAATGTCATCACATATAAAATTCCCCCCCGGTACATTTCAAGCTTGAAGCATAATAAATACTGTAACTAGAATCTGTTCTTCATTGAATGTGGGAAAAAATGCAGCAGGAGATTAGGGACACCAAAATTCAATGCTATCAACTAAATGAATGGCCGAGATTGAATATTGGTGAGGGGACTTGTCTGTTACCTAACAACCAACCCGTAGAAAGTTGACCATAGTATCACATTAAATTCATTTAACTAACTCATTAAATTTATTTTCGTGCATTATCTGAATGTCTCAGATGCTGATGCTTTTTTTTCCACATCATAGAACTGGCACTGTGCATTTGATTTCTTTTTTCCGCTTATGGCAATGAAAGCAAAAGTAAAAGACAAAGGCTCTGCAGTCTATGTAACAAAAAGTTATAATTTTTGAATCTGAAATATCAGATAATTATGAGGGTTTTGCAGGCGTTTCAGACCCAAAATGGGTGCTGTTATTCTGGACTTGTGGATCACCATATATAGTACTAGTGTACCCTTTTAGATTGATTTGAGGGAGAGAGAGAGAGAGAGAGAGAGAGAGAGAGAGAGAGAGAGAGATGAGAGAAAGGTTTGGCTTGTATTGAAAGGTAAGCAATCGAAGGTTAGAGGCTGAAAGACAGTGGAAAACAGACTACTCTTAGGAGTTACCGAATGAGTTGTCAAATGAAGTTGAAACTTGTTGGAGTTGTTAAATGTGTGACAAGAAACCAGAATCACTTGCTTGTGAAGCAAAATCTCTTGGCTGATTCAAAGGTTGTAAAGAGTAACCCAATAAACATTGGAGGTCCTGCAATGTTTTTTGGGAATTGCAAGCTCGTTTAGTAGCCTTTCTTTTCCCTTCTTATATTCCGGCATTTGGCCCTTGTCTCTTGTTGTGAAGGGAAGATTCACATCATCATCATCACATTCATCATTTGTGTGTGTTTTTTTTTTTTTTGAAAAAAAATGAAGGGAAGATTCTTCTGTTTTCTGCTAGCTTTGCAAATATTGAGTTGGGTTTCTGTAGCAAGGAGAGGGCCCTTTCCTCCAAATGATGGCATGTCCCATCCAGGTTAGTTAACCTACACACCATTTTTGAAGATTGACTTCTCTCTATTACCTTCTAAGAATAAATCTTTGGTACTACTACCAAAGATTCGTGCATCCCATCAACGAAAATATTATATGTCAGTTAATTTTATTTTATTTTCTGTCAAATTTTTTCTCTATTCTCTGATGTGTACTGTTCTCATTGATGAGATGCACTGAATCTTAGTATAGCAGTAGTACCAAAGATTTAATTCTTGTAAACCCCTACTTTTCCTTGTAATTATGTGTTCATGATACCTTAGCTTTCAACTATTCTGTCAGTCCATCTCCTCATTAGAAAAGGGAGGGAACAGTCTTAGCTTCAAGTTCAACAATTAGCAATTCTCTTTAAATATTTTCAACATTTATCCTATAAAATGGCTTCACTTTCAAAACCCTTTGAGCCTTTTCACTTTTCAGCCAACATTGCTCTTAGACTATTGACCATTAAGTTATATTAATTATCTTATTGTTTCTACAATATTGTTATTTATGCTTCATCAGGCCCAAAAGAGGCACCACAACCTGAGTCTTCACCACCGAATACTACACATTCAGAAAAGGTGTGTCTTTCACTCATTTTGTAAATTTGGAGCTTGGTGGGTTTCTCTAGTATCCTAGTTAACATACTAACCTACCGTGTCTGTTAATTTTCCCACTTTGTTAAAGGGTTTAATGGAAGAAACATATGATAGAGGAGTAAGCAAAATAGGGTCAAGTCCACCAAGCTGTGAGCACAAATGTTATGGTTGCACACCATGTGAAGCCATTCAAGTGCCAAGCACAAGCAGCAGGCGCAATCATTTGGGTATCCAGTACGCAAATTATGAGCCTGAGAGCTGGAAATGCAAGTGTGGTCCTTCCTTCTACAGCCCTTGAATTTTGTTCATACCCATTGGATATAGTTGATCTGCTATCTGTCTCTTTAGGTTCATATTTATTGTCCCATTTGTACAAAAACTCAAAATTCAAAGGATTTTAGTTGAGTCATTCTTGTGACTACAATCAGTTCCATATTGCTAAATGCCACACTTTTCTCTTTACATTATTATGCTTCATCTTTCAACTATTTGAACGGAATTATAAATTTTGAGACACTTAAAAATTCAGAACTCGTGTGTTAAGCGATGCACTTGTAAATTCAAACACGTATTCCTTTTATTTTCTTGAATTTTGACTATTTGTAATAATAATAATATAATCATTTCTGTCATCATGCTTAACGAACTTATCCTCAAGTTAACAACTCACTGGACATAAGATCTTTTTGAAAACTGGGCAAGACAAAGTAAAAAGAAAATAGAAAATAGACTTATATTCCATCAGCATGCATGTCGCAAAAAACGAAGTTACATGCGAAAGGTCGGCAAAAAAGAATTAATTAACTGCATTTTAAATAAAAAATTATGACTTTATTGTTGTTTTGAAATTATTTATTCGTGTATTGCAGCGTGTCACGTTCAGATTGGACGTTACCAGTCACACCTAAGTTAGACGTCACTCACAATACAATCATGCATAAGTTAGGCTTCACTCATATAGTATTAATACGTGTCACAAAAAATTCACAAATTAACCTAGGGAAATGAATCCGTAATGTTACATAAACAAAAGTAACACTCATGTCGACACAATCCACGAGAGAGAGAAAGTCAGATCGGTGGAAGAAAAAAAAGAAGCTTGTGGGCCCCACATCCCTATTATGTGTGCAGGACTAAACATTTACTTTTCTATTACATGATACATACATAACCCATTAACGTAAAACATCTAAATGTCATAACTTTTGATTCAGGTATCCGAATTAGATAATTTTTTTTGATTCCACATAACTTTTCGATATCTACATAATGACATCTCATTTGACATATTTTTTCTCTCACAAACACAATTTGAATTTGCAACAATGAAATTATGAGAGCATTTAAACCCAGAAGCCTCCGAGTTATTTTGGAACCAACACTAAACGCAATCTTCTTTTTAAAAAGAGAAAATACCCTTTTTTCATCCTCAAGAAAAAACACAGGGTCCGTTTTAAGGGGAAAAATATTGTAATAACAATTAGTGTTACTACCAATCAATTTCACTATTAGATCGATTATGTTGATCCAACAATTATATTTATTTTCATCTTTCAATAGTTATGATTCTCCATATTTAATCCTTATATTTATTTTCACCCAGCGGCGGAGCTACAGCCATGCCAGTAGGTGCCTTGGCACCTGCTTGTTTTTTTCCTTCTTATTATATAATTATAATTAATTAAGATAAAAAATATAATTTGGCACCACCTAGATAGGAAATTAAATACTCAATACAAAATAACAACAAACCATCTAAATACAAACAAATAATAAGAAACATGTATAGTATGGTTATTTTTTTATTTTACCTTTTTTATTTTTTATCCAGTATATTTATTTGTTTTTTTTCCTCCTTTATTCTAATCAGTTATGTTATTTATTCTTACTCTTATTATTTTAAAAAATAAAGACTTTTAAACTTAATCACAAAAATGATTAATTGACTTATTTTAAAATTTGGGCTCAACTAAATCAAATAAAATCATTTAGAAGTAGGAAAAAAGGGTTTATACTTTTAAAAGACACAAGGTTGTATCCCTTTAGTTTTTGACACTATATCTTACCGGTAAAACATAGTTATAATATGAAAAATTGCTTCTTCTTTTTGATTTCCTCAATCACTTCAGCTGACTTGGAGAGAGAGAAAAAATTTAATTTTTCATGATATAACTATGTCTTACCGGTAATACGTAGTGTTAAAAACTAAAAGGACGTAATTTGTGTCCTTTAAAAGGACAAACACTTAACCCTTGAAAGTAACAATCATGAAACCAAATAAATAACAAGACTATAATTATGGAATATGAAGGTCCATTGAACTATTGTGTTTTGGGTTATTGCACACACAAAGAATAGTCAAAAACTTAATTCCCAAATGTGAGAACTTCTCATCGTGCTTATGGCTGTTGCAAACAAGTGCGATGTTCTCTAACGTGAGATATTGAAAATTTAAGGAATAAAGATAATGAACGAAAAGATGAAGGATAATGCTTATTATACATATAATTATTATATTTGTGTGTTTTCATATCCTTAGGATAATGTTTGGTTCATTACTTATTATGTTAGGAGAGAAAAGTGAAATTCTTATGTTTGAAATGTTTACCGAAAAGGTTAGTGCATTTTTATATGTTTGCTTTGATATATAATCAGTGATAATTGTTCATTTGAATTTTCAATATTATGTGACATTATTTAGTACATAATTTAGATAATTATGTTAGAACTCATAGTAAAATTTTTTTTCTAATCAATTTGTACAATTATGATAAATATTTTGATAATTTAATATGTCAAATTTTTTAGCACAACCTAAATTTTTGGGCCAGCTCCGCCACTGTTTTCACCTTTGTATGGTTATGATTTCACATATATAATGCTTTCACATTAAATATGAGGAATCATAACCATACAAAGATGGAAATAAGTAAAACCGTTGGATCAACATAATCGATCCAACGGTAAGATTGATTGGTAGTAACACTAATTGGTTATTACAATATCCTACCCCCATTTTAATCCATTAAAAAAAAGTTGACTTGTGGTCACTCAGAAATTCAAAATAAACCAAATTAATTGAAATCGTGGTCCTTCAAAAATTCAAAGAAGACCTATGTAATTTTTTTTGGCTTGGAAGTCAGAAGCAAGTGATTTTTTTTATTCCAAATAACTTTTCGATATCTTTGCACTGAAAAATTTTCGGAGAATTATTTCTTAATGCCGGGAGGTAAAAAATTAAATAACATCATTCACAAAGATGAAATATGCCAAAGGGGCATCCAATTGCAGGCTTTTCATGAAACATGCTTTGATAAGAGGGTTTGAGGTGCTATATATGTTTGTAATAATGCATAAGAACATATTGTTAATGCAATATATCAAGAGTTTTGCATTTTTTAATGCAACTTAAAGAACATTATATTCTCATCAATCTCTCTCACACTTTATATTGTGGCACTTTCTTTTCTCACAATATTATACACTATTTTTTCAAATATTTGGTAGAAAGTATATATTTTACTGTGACATTAAGTATTCTTATTTATAGATTGTTTAATCAACTTTGGTGTCATCATTAATTTCAGACAACGACTTACAAGATAAAGTCTCATTGTTGCAAATCCAAATTGTGTCTGTGAGAGATAAAATATATCAAATGAGGTGTCATTACGTATATCTTGAAAAATTATGTGCAATCAAAAAAAGAATTAACTAATTTGAATAACCAAGTCAAAAGTTATGACAGTTAGAAATTTTACGATTAATTTGTTAATTTTTTCTGACATGTGTTAACACCATATGAGTGACGCCTAAGTTAGATGTCACCCACAAGACAGTCACTAGTAACGCCTAACTTAGGCATAATTGGTGACGCTCAATCCGAGCATGACACACTCTAATACACGCGTATATAATTTCAAAACAACAATTAATTAATTTTGTTTGCCGGGAAAGGTCTGGTCCATATCGTTTGCTTGACCTCAGCTAATTTGTCTTTGTTTTATAGACTAGGCCAAGTTAATAAATTTAACTAATAAATTTAATCCGAAAATTTAATTTGCTAGATATTAATGATTTTATATTCAATGCATATTCATTATAATTTGTAATCTTTAAAAAACACACACATATGGGGCACACATATGGGGTGTGAAAATGAGTTGAAACGTCATGAATACATCAACATGAACACGACACAAGTTTTTCACATGTCATTTTTTAACACGAATACGATACGATTTTTTTTGCAGGTCAATTCTTACATGAATTTTCGTGTCACATCACGGGTCGACCCACGTGTCATAACCTATATTGACATTCCTAGGCACCCATTGATAAATCAGAGATCGTTAGTTTTTTTTTTTTTTTTTCAAGATACCAAGTCATAGATAAAATACACACACTCATCCCATTTTGAGATGAATAGGCGGGTTGAAAAATAAAATAATAAAAATAGAAATAAATATATTCAATACTAATTTTTTATTTCGAATCTTTAATATTTAAATATTTTTCAAATTTGAAACAAACGTCAAGTAATAAGCCAATGAGAAAAGAATGATTTAAGTTATTAATTTCATTTAACATAATTACAAAATCAAAGATTTAAGATTAAATAATAATTCTAATGTTATTATATTGCAAAAGAATAAGAATGTGAATCTACAGTTTATCAAAAAATAAAAAAAGAATGTGAATATACACAATGAACACATTATTGCATCATGTAACTAAATTTTCATAAGCATCTAATTTAATTTGTATAAATATTAGCATTAAAATTCAATGACAGACTCAAGTTTCTTTATTTCTTTCGTTAATATATTTTTCTGCCAAATCAAAAAAAAAAACCTCCCCTATGAAACAATAGAAATATGGCCCTAAAAGGAATTATTTTGTCCCAATTAATAGCCTATTAAAGCAATCTAACCAATCCATAATCTAATATTTAATATTAAAAAAAATCAAAAATTGAATTTTCGCGAATTGACCTATCCCACCCTGATCCGCTTTAACTGGCCTATATGTCTAACATGTTACGTTGAATTGGCGGGTTAAAATACAGCCCACCCCGCCCCACCCCACCCCACCCCACCCCTTGTAGTGATTGGTGAGTTGAATTTGACAAGTCTTTTTGATAATGTGAGCGTATCAGTGGTTAGAAGATTATTTTCTGTACATATGTAATAGGGACATTTGTTATTCAACATGTGACATTTGGATAAAAAAATATTTTTCTCTTCTTTCCATAAAACATGACAGTCATTTTTTATTAGATAAATATATTGAGTAAATAATATAGCAGTATATTTCGAGTTTCGAACAACTTGAATGCCACTCTGTCGTGACTAGAAGTGTTTAAATGAGTCAAATCCGATAGTCTGTTCCCAATAACTTGATAAAATATGTAAAATTAGCCAACAAAAAGTTAAATTAAAAGGAAAAAAAAATTGACTTGATTTAATCTGATCCAATTTAGCTCAGCCCAACTAAGGCTAGTTTGTAATGGGCTGAGTTGGTCCCCAGTCCAAAAATTTCATACTTAATTATTATTATTGATTTTTTTTTGAAATTTATTAAAATATTATTTTAAAATAAATTTTCGATCTATGCAGAAGACACCAAAATATGATGCCATCATATTTTTTTATAAAAAACAAAAATAAAAGGCTACGTTTGTGACATAAGAAAAATTCATCTGCAGTGACATAAGAAGTATTTCTCCCATTTTAAAAGATATATTATATTTACCATCAATTTTTCTTATCACCTCTTAGACTCTTACTACCAACTTTATTATCATTGAATCAAAATCAAATTTACTTAAAATTACATTTTGAAATTCTAATTGTGTAAAATAATTATGAAAAAAAATATTAATCCAAATAGCTCGCGATCTGTATACGATTGAGTCAGGTTAAATTGTATTTGACCAACTTCGAAGTACATTTGGTTTAACTCACAAGAGACTTAACTCGAATGAGAACAGAATTCACATCTTGAATCAATAATAATAATAAAAAAAAAATCACATCCATAATCGTAACACAATGGTCATCATGTATGTATGCATCTGGAAAAAATAATAATATATTTCAAGTAACTATGCAAACATTTAAGTTAGGAGATTTGATAAATTTACTTGTTAAATCAAATCTTTTGGGTCAGATGAGGAAAGTGTCTCATTCTCAGTTTAGGATTAGTCTCATCCTTTTTTTCGGTAGCGAAGCTCAATACACCTGTTGTTTCAATGAGGGGTTAGCCTATAGGTGGAAGAAATTGAATGAGGATACCTCCGAATTATACCAAAAAAAATAAAAATAAAAAATAAATAAATAACGCTCGAAATTTTCTGGGTTAGTTTGTTTGAACACACATTTTCGGCTATTATGATGGTGAAAATTTAGATCATAATGCTATTAAAGAGTAGCTATATTTCTATTCACGAAATTGCCCTTGTCTCCTACCAAGATGAAAGCCCAATTATTACAGTTATATATATACATAATGTGTATGCAAACTCCCCGCACTCTGTAACCGATTCTGTTTCTCCGAAATGGCGTATTATGTAAGTCTCTCTCTCTCTGCCTTCAAATTGTGACAATTTTCATGCCATTTATTTCTCATATTGCTCTTCACTGCACGCAAATCACAATGTTGTAGCTGAAGGTTACTGATCCGTCTGCTACGTGTTTTAACTCTTTCATATTATAATTTTCATTGATCCGTAAAGGTTGAAACTTGTTCCTACAAGTTTAGAGAATTAAAATTTAAAATGTTTTCTCTTTTTCAGTTGTTGGATGGATTACTAAGCGATTTGGATTTGAATAATGATATTATCTTTGAATGGGGTGGTTACAAATCCGTGATTTATATGTCTATTTCCATTTCAGATCCGTTTACGAAATTTTGTTCTCAGTATTTGCTAATGAACTTTTCCAACATCAATTGATAAATCTATAACTGGGTTTTCATCAATTTGTGGAAGCATTGTTGCTGCTGCTCCTATGCTGAGAGAGTTGATCTCAAAAGAAAGAGATTCATTCTTGTCTTGTTTGATCATAATTGAATGCTGAAAAGTCTTAATTCGAATCTCATGGATTAAGAGAATACTCTGTATATGCACTATGGTTCCTGTTCTTGGGATATTACCCAGCCAGGTCCAGGCTCGAGCACTCACGCTCAGAATTCCCGATCCTTCTTACTCTGCCATATTGAACAGTTCACAAAATTGAAATTCTTTTATTCTATGCAATCCTTGTGTTCGGTAATACAACACAATTTTAATTTTATACAAGGGCCGGGGAAGCTTAATATTTGTTAAGAGAAATAGTATTTTCTCGCTCGTTCTTCTTTCTGTTTAATCAATAGATTACTGCTTTGGAGGAGGGATATGGGAGAGTTTACTCTGTGTTTGTAACGTTAAATGTCATAACCATGTGTTTACATCACAAGTATACTATAAATTTTATTGTCCTATGACCATTAATGATTATGAAACTGAAAAAGATGGGCTACACTTTCCTTTCTTCTTGCATTCTGCTTTTTATGTTTATTAATTTTGCATCTTTTATAAGGGACGGGTTAGCTTTTAATATTTGTTAAGATATCATATGGTAGTCCTTTCATAACTTATTGGTATATTGCTTCATCTGTAGGGCTCATGTCCGTCAATAAAGAATATTCTTCTTTTAGACTCCGAAGGAAAGCGTGTGGCAGTCAAGTATTTTTCAGATGACTGGCCAACGAACGGTGCGAAGCTAGCTTTTGAGAAGTTTGTGTTCGGAAAGACTGTTAAGACAAATGCTCGCACAGAAGGTAAGCATCACAGATTTTGACAGGTATCAGGTCATAATTTTATATGGGGTACTACCATGCTAGCTTCCTAGGGTTGGCTACTTGGCTATATCTGTTTGACATGGTTCTTAATGTTAAATGGATTGGTGATTTTTGTTGTAGGTTATTATAATATTGGGTTCTTTAAGAGTCATATGGTAGGAAAAGTGATTGTGTTATGTTATAGAGATTTGTTTTGCATGTTAGAGTTTTTTTTTTGCTGCGGGACCCACAAAATATTATGTGTGTAGAAACATTTTTGTGATCATATTAAATGATAGATGATAAACTCTATAATATTATGCATGTAGGTCTTTAAAATATGTTTTTGTTTGTATAATGCATCAGGCATTTATACTCATCAAGTCCTTTTTACTTTCAGTTCATAATTGATTCCGTATGCTTTGATGGGATAGTAAGTTACAATCCTGGAGATCGTAATAATAAATTGTAGAATTTTTGGCTTTTTTTCTTTAATATAATGGACCAAACTGAAATATCATTTACCTGGAGCCCAAAATAAAATAGGTAATGAATAGAAAATGGCAAAACATTTTCTTTAAGTTACCTAATATAAATCTCTCTCCTATACTAATAAAATGGTGGTTCCTTTAATTTTTTTTTTCTTTTCTTCTGTTTATTATAAAAAAGGGTCCCACATCATTTATCTCACCAACATAATATAAGTTGTCTTCTATTACATAAGAATAGTAAACCCATAGAAAATATATGGAGCGTCTTGCTGTCTTACATAAATATTGTGAATTCTTTCGAAACAATATAAAAAGCGTGTCTCTGTCTGCAGCATACCTAGTTTATTTTAGTAACAGAGTAGGACACTTTGTCCTTTAACTCTTAATTCTGATCCACACCTGATTTCATTTGGATTGGTATTTTTTTATAATTTATTTCATAATTTATAAGATTTTTCAATAATTGTTAAATTTTTTTTTTGATATTTTTAAATTATGTTTGAGTGTTCGTTGATCTCGCATTATCTTCTTTGAGTGTGCATGATTATAGTTATTTATTTTTTGGTTAACATTTTTTTTATTGGTAAGCACTTTTTTGTTATTTTATTTTGCCTATTTAAGGCTTAGAAAACCATATTATTATCATATTGTTTTTTTATTAAATAAAATTAAAAAAAAAGAAAAGAAATGTGTTTTCTCGCAATTCTTGTTTCGTTCTTTTTTTCTATTTAGCCAATTGGTTAATGCTTCTGTGTTATTTGGAGCCGAAACAGTAATCAATTGGCTAAACAGAAAGAAAGAACGAAAATAATGAGCTAAATAGAAAAAAAGAACAAAAAGAATTGTGAGAAAATATTTTTCTCTTTTCTTAATTTTATTTTATCAAAAAATAACATGATAATAATAGGGTTCGCTTAAATAGGCAAAATAAAATAGTAAAAAAGTAAATAATTATAATCACGCGTAATCAAAGGAGATAACGCACACTCAAACATAATCTAAAAATTTTATTTAACCAAAAAATAATATGATAATAATAGGGTTTTTCAAGCCTTAAATAGGCAAAATAAAATAACAAAAAAGTCTTTTACCAAAAAAAAAAAATAACAAAAAAGTAAATAACTATAATCATGCGCAATCAAAAGAGATAACGCACGATCAACGCACACTAAAATATAATCTAAAAATATCAAAAAGGAAAATAATTAATAATTATTGAAAAGTCTTAAACTATGGAATAAATTTTAGAAAATTTCAATCCAAGTCAGTTAGCACATGTGCATCAAATCCTCTTGAGATAATACCTAACATTACAATTTTCAAGGACCTGTGTAGAATATAAAATTTAAATAGCCTTTCCATGATATTATTAGCAAAAAAAATAAAAGAAATAAATCCCTTGTGGTTGAACGTGTTAAAATTTCATGGAGGGTAACAATCCTACAAAGTACGAAATATTTTGGTCTATTCATTTGCGGTTTAGTGTGTGTTATTTTAAAGGACACAAGTTATTATCCTTTTAGTGATTTATATAAAGTATGATCGGTCATATTTTGTGTAAATCTAAAAAGTTACATCAACCTAATTAGTGATGTGATTGGGGAGAGAGAAAAAAAATAACTTTTTAGATTTAAATAAAATATGATCAGTCATACTTTGTGTAAATCACCTAAAAGACACAAACTTGTATCATTTAAAAAAGATATTTCTTTTTTCCATTCATTTAATATATATTAACTAATAAACAACTAGGTTGCTCGTTTCCCGAGTGGCTTGTTGGTGTGGAACATATTTTACAACATATAAGTCCTCCTTTCGAAGGCAGCATAAACTTGGGCATGTCTGGGCATAGTATAGGATAAGGCTTGATAGTATAAGATCTGATAGTATAAGGTCTGATTGTATAAGATTTAATTGAATTTAATATTATCCAGTGTTTGGCATGGTATTGTATAAAATAATATATTGTATAAGATAATATCATCTAGTATTTGGTAATGCACTGTATAATACTATATAGGATAAAAATAAATATTTTTAATAAAAATATCCTTTAACAAAGAATTTATATAATTCTTCAAAAAATGTCATATGATATTAATTTTTATAAAAATTTATTGAATAATGTGTTCAAAACATAAATTAATTTTTATAAAAATAAAAATATTCAATATTTTAAAAATTAATATATTGAAAAATTAATTTTATTTTAATTTATTAATATTAAAAATATATTAATTTTTTAGAATTGCACTAATTAACGATGTTAATAATACAGTAACTTCTTATCAGGCCTTATCCCTCCTCCTTAGGTCGGATTAAGTTATACATCATTTTGATGTATTAAGGTATTATGTTGTATAAGCTTATACTATACGATGGTCACATGAAATAACTGAAAATGTCATAGAGTATGATATAAGCTTATACTATCATGCCTTATACGTCACAACAAATAATGGTTGATTATTCGGTCGCTAAAGGTACTATTAGTCTGCAATTTAGTTCCAAGATATGATGAGAAACATTTCTAACGACCTTACGCTTGATTACTCCTACTTTTTTCTTTTTGGCCAATCAACATGCATCCAACGTCATTATTTTAGGGGAAGGATCCATTTATAATTTTTTTTTTAATTTTTATTACAAATTACAGTATGTTCTCCCGGAGAACATAATGAAACTCCTCCTATTGTAATTTGTAAGAGTTTGTAAATAATAAAAGTTTGTAAATATAACATGCCCCTTATTTTTAATATACCAAACTATACTGGTATTTGTTGTTATTACTGAATAAAAGAAAAAGCTTTTGTCACCACTGATGGAATGATCAATCTGTCTGAGTAAAATTTGAAATGTCACACTGGTTATTCTTCCCAATGTGGCTCTAAAAAGGTTGCTCTCAAGTTCTTTGGTTAGAGCATTATTAAATTTATTTTGGCATTTACTAAGCGGAAGTCTCGATCAATATCGTATAATCATGTTTATGTGTTTCTTTCGTGACTGACATATTGTTTCCATAATTTACAGCTGAGATAACATTACTCGAGAACAATATCATTATTTACAAATTTGTACAAGACCTGCATTTCTTTGTCACTGGTGGCGATGACGAAAATGAGATCGTTTTAGCTTCAGTTCTCCAGGGTTTCTTTGATGCAGTCACCCTACTTTTGAGGTATTGTAGACCATATTTTGCTATCTAGATCTAAAATATTGGTGCGCTTTTATTCATTATGCTTTTGTCGTGTATATTATCTTTTGTGCCATTTTCAGGAATAATGTTGACAAAAGAGAGGCACTTGAGAACTTGGATCTCATTCTTTTATGCCTTGATGAGATTGTTGATGGAGGGTATGTATCTGTCTTTAGTTACAGTTTGTTATTTGCATAAAAGTTTAATTTATTATTTAAATATTTCCTCTCTTGAAGGATGATACTTGAAACAAATGGACCACTTATTGCTGAAAAAGTGACCTCACATAACATGGATCCTGACTCTCAATTGTCTGAGCAGGTAATGCAACACTCTTTCTCTTTAGTTTCTGCCATGTATATATTCACTCCTTACAGTATGCTAGATTATCTCACTCACATTTTCGAAAGATTAATTTTAGAGAAAAGTTGACCAATCCCCTTGTGGTTTGCTTCAGAATCACCTATACCACCTATACCCGGGTGATTTTTTTTCTATCACATATGCCTTTGTAGTTTGTAAAAGGGGTATGTTTTTTTATCACATATGCACATGTGGTTTCTTAATTTTTATAAAGTATAGGGGCATATGTGATAAAAAAAATCACGGGGCATAGGTGATTCTGAAACAAACCACATCTGCATTGATTAACTTTTCCCTTAAATTTATTATGTATAAATCAATGTAATGCTTGATAGACAAATTTTATGATAAGAATAGCATATTGCTGCCAGCTTTAACATGACAGTGAATTTTTTATATTGCAGACACTAACTCAAGCATGGGCCACAGCTAGAGAACATCTGACAAGAACCCTTTTAAAATGATGTTTTGCATGCACAAAATTTGAGTTCTGTTACGTTTGAGCCATTTTTTTTTGTCTAAATAGTTGTTTTATCCTCTTATATGTTGTGAGCTAGTGCCATATGAGCATCTTATCATGGTTATGCTGATCTAGGTTTTTTTTTTTTTTTTTCATTCTTTATTTCTGGTTTTACTTGTCAAATACTAGAAAGAATTTATTAATCCTGATTTCTAAGCAGCGCCCAAAAATATTAGACTGTCTAGTGTCACTCTTATATTTGCCTATATTATTCCATAAAATTACTAGAAACAAAATTGTCTGTAAATTGTAAGAGGAAATACATCCACATCTAATTTAATTTAAAACATGTCGTGATCATCATCAACTGAATTTTGTACACTTTACACACAAACTTATTTTAGAAAAAATTCATATTATTCATATGAAAAATATTAATAACACACTTTTAAATACACTCTTTATTAATGAATGAATCTTATGCAAATCAATAAAATAACTTGAGTTCACTTTTTAATTACTATAATACACATCAAATTAATCAAATAATAATGTGATCAAAATATATTAAAAAAATGTATTATCAACCCTCCTTTTATTCATATTCCATCAACGTTATTTAGCATTGACACGTTCTTCGACTGTAAATTATGTAACATTCAGCTTACCAAAAATAAAAAAATATAAAAAAATTATGTAACATTCAATATCTGTCACGTTGCAACTAAATGTTGAGAATAATTCAATTTAATTTCATACCTAACATTCCGTATCTTTAGCTGAAAATTGGCATATTTTATTACTCGTACTTCATCAAACTCTAATTTTATCGTATGACAAATTCTATCCAACGATAAAGAATTACCTTTTAGAAGTCAACTACAATGAATCCAAATGGATAAAACTTACATAACACCCTTGCAATTTGGCATGGCATACATCTATTGATACCAAACTGAATAAAAAAAAAAAAACTAAACTAGTTAACTTGCAAAACATCTTGAATAATCAGTTTATCACTTCACTGCATGTATAAGTTCGAGATATAGAAACACAATTTCGAGATATAAATATGGGCTATAAGTTTCTCTCTGAGACCCACCAAAGTAATAAATAAGAGATTTGATTTTCTCATATTTAATGAGAATTTGTGTGCTGAGGCTAGCTTGGAGCAGGTCCAGGTGATTAACCAAGTATTTAGAGTCTTTGCTGAGGCATCCGGACAGAAAGTGAGTAAGGAAAAGACAAAGATTTTCTTCTCTAGAAATGTGTGTTTTAACAAAGCTAGAGAAATTAGTAACTGCTTGGGTTTTAATACTACTTCTGATTTAGGAAAGAATTTGGGAGTTCCTTTGAATCATAGAAGGATTTCCAAGAATTCCTTTCAGCATGTTTTAGATAGAGTGCACAGAAGACTTTCCTCTTGGAACCAGAATTCCCTTTCTTTTGCTGGAAGAGCAACTCTTCCTAAGGCAGTTTTGGAAGCTCTTCTTGCTTCACTATGCAGATTGTTGCTATGCCAATTACTGTTTGTAGGGAGGTGGAAAAACTCACAAGGAGTTTTTTGTGGGGATCCAGCCAGAATGTAAAAAAAACTCATCTGGTTAATTGGAATAAAATTTGTCAACCTAAGGTGCAAGGGGGTTTGGGACTTAGAGATCATGTCAAAGTTAATAAAGCTTACTTTATGAAGCTTGGGTTTGGTCTCATTAGTAATTCGGATGACCTGTGGTTGAGAATTCTGATAGCTAAATACAAGGTGGAGGAGGCCTTGATCCCTAAGCTCACTATCTCCAGGAATGCTTCTAATACCTGGAAAGGTATCCAGCAGGTTTGGGATCATGTTCAAGATGGTGCCAAGATTCTTTTGGGTGATGGCAGGAATATAGACTTTTGGAGGGATAGTTGGATCCCTAATGTTGGCAGATTATTGGATAATACTCAGGTGGAGGTGCTAGAAATTTTTTCTAACTGGAAGGTGATTGATTGTATTCTGGAAGAGGGGGGATGGAACTGGAATCTTTTGAATCAATTACTGCCAGAACATATTCTTGATGCTATATCTACTATCTCACCTCCTCATGCTGAGAATGATATGGATAAAGTTATTTGGAGGCATTCATCCTCAGGTATTTTTACCATTAGCTCAACATACTCTACTCTATGCAGTTCTCTTATAAATCCTGAGCCTGGAGTCTGGAAACTGGTTTGGCAATAGAATTCTCACTAATGCTGAAAGGGTGAGAAGGCATATGACAGATGACTCTAGATGTCCTAGATGCCAAGAGATTCTGGAAGACAGAGAGCACATTTTTAAGAGCTGTAGTTGGGCTAAGGAGGTCTGGAGTCATTGGGTGGATGTTTCAGGTGATAGGCAATTTCTATCAATGACCTTTGATAACTGGTTGCAGTATAATCTAAAATCCAAGACCAGGAACTTGAATTGGCAGTTGAGTTTTGGTATGATCTGTTGGTACATATGGAAAGAGAGGAATAAACTTATTTTTCAAGGAACTAGTTTATCCCCTCATGAATTCTTCAAACAGGTATCTTTGAGTATTCTTAATGTTGTTGCGGCTAATGAGTTGCTTAGGGATTCTGATTTAGAACTTGACCCATTGAAGGAAGTTTGGGTTAACTGGAAGGCTCCCCCCCCATGGTTGGATAAAAGTTAATGTTGATGGCTCTTGTAGGGATAATGGTTCTGATCTAGCTTGTGGTGGAGTAATTAGAGATGAATATGGGGCTTGGAGGCAGGGATTTACCAAGAGACTTAGCCATGGACTGGTTTTAATGGCTGAATTGTGGGGATACTTGATTGGGTTGGAATGGATATGGCATAACAATATCCATAATGCTATTTTGGAAGGAGATTCTCTAATTGCTATACATTTGATTAAGGAAGGATGTGTGAGATCTCATCCTTGTTTTTTTCTTGTTGATAGAATTAATACTCTGATGGATACTTTTTGGTATGTGAATATTATACACACTTATAGAGAAGGTAATCAGGCTGCAGATTGGATGGCTAAGCTCGGGATTGATGATAGCAAGAAAACTCATTGGTTTAATGCTCCTCCGGATGGGTGTAGGGACCTTTTGTTAGAGGATTGTAAAGGCCTTGAATCTGCCAATTTTAACTTTGTGTAGTTCTCTTTCTGTTTTCCTTTGTATTCCAAAAAAAAAAAAAAATCAATTTTCATGTTGTGACTCAATTAATGGTAGGCCCCATATTTATTAAAAAAAAAAACATTACACGCAAATCGAAGGATCACTAACATGAGAGTTGAATTCTCATGAAACATGAGAAAATATTTTCCCTATAAATAAAGGGTTATATAAGAGTTATGTTATAGGAAAAGTGATTGTGTAATGTTATAGAGACTCGTTTTGCGTGCTAGAGTTTTTTTTTTTTTTGCTACCCCTCAAAATGTTGTGACTTGTGAGTGTAGGAAAATTTTTCTGGTCATGTTAAATGATAGATGATAAACCCAAAAATAAATGAGTTTTATGAGATTTATGTTATCGGAAAAGTGATCGTGTTATGTTATAGAGATTCGTTTTGCGTGCCGTTCTTTTTTTGCTGCGGGTCCCACAAAATATTATGAGTGTAGGAAATTTTTGTTGATCATATTAAATGATAGATTATAAACCCTAAATAAATAAATAAAAAGTGGGATGGGACATTTCTTTATGTGTGCAGGGAATGAAGAGTTTCTACAGCAAGAAACTCTTGCCCTCTAAAAATATAGAATAGGGTTATATTGACAGATTTTTTTATTTTTTTTACAAACTTACAAATTATACTATGCGTAATTAGTAATACTCTACTTAATAGTGTATTACCGATCAAACATAATATAATTTGTAAGAGTTTGTAAACAAATTTTTTGTAAATATAACATTTCCTTATATTTATATGCAAACATTTCAACCAAACTATAAAAACACAATTCAAATCAACATAAACAAAGTTATTTGAATTAGCTTATATCGAAAAATTCCCTTTAAACCTAATTTGAATTAATCATGATCAGTTCGTTTTGGCTCCGGAATACCCTTGTCCACCGACAGGATTTAGAATAAACATGTCATTTAACATAGTTGCAGTTAGAAATTTAAGTGTATATATGATTTGGTAGCCAATACCAGCGTCTTGGGAACTTCCATTATATGACAGTGACAATTCCAAAAACCCGTTTTGTCCTTATCAAAGAAATAAACCATAAATTTTGCAAAATCTATAGATACAACATATGTACTTTTTCTGTTTTCCAACTCCTGATCTGAATGATAGCTCAAGCAAACCTGAGGGGTGATACTGCTGGCGCAGCCACAACTTTTGCGGGGAAGGGTAAGGTTTGCAAACATTGGAAAACCAATCACTTCCAGTAAGGATGGTATCTTCCAGCAGTAGGACCATTATCCTTCTCAGCCACTTTGCCACTGTCATAGCCACCAGTGCGATTGAAACCACCAGTTCTTCCATATGCATTACCATCTCCATAGGCAGTAATGCCAGCATAACCACCAAGATTACCGTAAGAATTGACTCCATAACCGCCAAAGCAATACATTGGCGCACCATATCCAAATCCATAACCATATCCACAATAGCCACCATAAGCAGCAGCAGAGCTTCCACTATAGCTCCCCTCAAAATGGCTATATGCCCCATTCATGCCAGAATCTGTACACTGTACACCCTTTTTACCATGATTACGACCTCTAGAATTATGCCCACCAAATCCATCCATTCCATTGTCAAAACCACCATATGACTTTCGGGAGGTGCTGCCGTAATCAACTCCAGATCTTTTGGGCTCAGCTCTCTTAATCTCAACCTATATTTATCGTCCGACAAGGTTATCAAAAAAAAAATCAGCTTCTGTTTGGAACAATATGAACATTTTATTTTAATTTCAATAGTTTGACTGACCTGCTTGCCTCCAAGTTCATGAACTTTTCCCACTGAAAAAACATTATCAACAGAATCTTCACTGTCAAAGGTGACAAATCCAAAGCCTCTAGATCGCCTAGTCTTATGATCTAGCATGATTTGGTACTCAACAATATGACCATAAGGTGAAAAGTATTCCTTCAACTCATCTACAATGCAATTCATTATAGTCAGAAGACAGAATACACAAAGTCCATTATAATCCTAAAAAGAAATGGTGGCTGGTTCGCTATACCATCAGTGAAAAACTGGGGTAATCCACCAACAAAGATCTTCTTTGTTTTTAATACCCCAGTAGCTTCCATGTCCTCCCTAGGGACTGTCCTCTTGACTTCAACCTGATGAAACAAAATTGACTTTGTCATCAGGGGCAAATATATGCACTACGATGTCTGAACCTTCATGTTTGAAACAAGAACTTACCACTCTGCCATCTATGGTATGCTCCTGTGCCAAAACTTCATCAGCAACAGCTGAATCAGCAAAGGTTACAAATCCAAATCCCCGCGGCCTTCCAGATTGTTTATTCATCATTATCACTGAATCTATTACTTCTCCGTATTTGCTGAAGTATTTAAAAAATGTCTCTGAAAAACAAAAAATGCCAGAATGAGAAAGCTATCTAGATAAAGCAACATAGGTTTCATCTTCCATTATCTTCTAGCTGTATTCCCACATCCACTTTGGTAACTAAGGACATACAAACAAAAACTAGACAGCAGAAAATGTATGAGCAAACATATAGTATTCTATATCAAAGAAACTGTCCTTAATTTGCATAATGGCATAAATTAATACTCAAAAAAAAATAAAAATTATCAACCAACAAAAATAGGAGATCAGATCCACATTCAGCTTCGATTAAGTACTCTAAATCAATGCTTCAGATACTCTTTGAAGCAGTAAGAACATTCATCACAAAACAATCAGTGGTGAAAACCCATGTACATGCACAAATGAAATGGACACAAAACCACCAAAAGACCATAACTCAATAGTAATGGCTTCTAATCATTGAAATAGTATCAAGCAAAAAAGATACATCATAGATTACTAAGCAAAGTGAAATATGTTCATACATTAAATATTGCACTAGATTCCACCCACTTAGATGATGTCAACCAAACACTGGATACCATATTATACGTAATAAAAGAAGAACAAGTATTCCCTAGAAAAATTATGGAAGAAGTGAGAACACCTTCAGAAGTCTCCCAAGATATGCCTCCAACAAAGAGTTTTCTAAGACACAAGAAAAAACTAAAGTTGTTAATTCATCCACACACACAAATTCAGAAGTCCAGCAATTCAAAGAAAAAGGATGGTTCAGAAGCAGAACCACCATCTTCCTCTCTCCTCCAAACACAGTTACACAGTACAAAACACTACAAAACTAACCCTGAAGATGAATCGCGACGATTGAAGGAGGGCTTGACGTTGCTATCTAGGTCATCATTGGCATCAAAACCATGCCCTATTTGATAACATTCATCTTTTTGCCCAACATTGTAGGCGGAAGTGTCAGACTCCAATTGCGAATGTTGGGAAACATAATAATCCATCGAACTTCGTCAAAATTTTGAGCTTTTTTATCTACCCTTACACCAAAAAACCATGCAACTTCAAATGAACAGAGATTGCGCATGCGAGTAATTCAAAATTGAAGGCAGAACCAAACCCTAGAACAGCGATGAAACCTGATTTTTAATTGTCGCAAAATCTCCCTTTCTTTCCCTCCCCTGCCACTGCTAGGCTTATCGACACACACAAAGTTCAGTTAGAGCCTTAGAGGTGTAAATAAATCATTGGAAATATTACACACAAACAGCGGTGAAAGTGGGTCGGGCTGGGTCGAGCTTTATCCTGTACAATCCAATCTTATATCAAAAATTTTTAATTTGGCCCGACCCGATAGCATAGTATGAGTCTAACTGTTAGTCTGTCTTATCCCATTTATAAAAAAACAAATGGCTCGGCCCGTTGACATGTTAATTTTTAACTTTCAAGTCGACCGTGAATCAACTCCTCAAAATATTCAGATTCTATTGTTAAAATAAAATGACAATTTTAACATCCAAACAGAACCATGAATCACAATAATAACTAAAGAAGTCAATATGTACATAAGTTGACAAATAATTTGTAAATGTAGAAAAAAAAAACAAGAATAAAGAATAGAAACAAAAAAAAAACCAAGATTAAGAAACAAAAAAAACCTTTTAATAAATTCACATAGGCAATCTCACGTGCTGAGATGTTGGTTCTTCCGGCATAAAATAAGAAGTAACTCTAGTATATTAAATAAATGGCCAGCCTTGGAGGCTCGTAGGCCAGGATTCATATATAATAATTCGGCCTAATTATGTAATCAAACCTTTACACCAGTCCAAACCCAGCCTGTCAAGTAAAAAGACCGAGTCAGACCAGGCCACTAATGGGCCGGGCTGTAGGCCCTCGTGGGCCGGCCTGGCCCAGTTTCACCCCTACACACAAAGTTCAGTTAGTGCCTTAGAGGTGTAAATAAATAATTGGAAATATTACTCCTCTTTTACATAAGATATTATCTCTTATTTTCTCTCACTTCGATTTCCGTACCCCATCTTTTTTTTTTCTTATAATGGTGGGACCCACATATTTTCTCTCTACAACATAAGATAACTCTATCTTATGTTAAATGAGACTAATAAAACCTATAAATTATTTATCAAAAATAATAAAGTCCCTTAGGCTTATGATCATACTGAGAAAAAAATGGTTGTAAGTAATTCAAAAGAAAAAAAAAAAACTAAAAGCCCCCATTAAATATTGTTTTTAAAAATAAATTTTTAATTTTCAGAACATAAAAACCCTTTTGATATGATTTATTTTGTCAAAAATAAAATAAAATAATAATTGTTTTCTTTTTATTTTTAGAATTAAATTTATAGTAATTCGTGACGTAGAGAATTGAGCAAGTTGAATATGTGTTGGATCCTCTCTAGCACCGTCTTTTTGAAGGAGTTTAAAGCTTTAATCTCGAGACTTACCCTAAATCAAACTAGTTGCAAAACAATGAACCAATTGAAATATTTCTAAAAAAAAAATTAAATTTAAAAAATATATCCAAATCATTTTTATTTTGTATTTTGATTTTTAACTTTAAAAAAAATACAAAATATACTTATTTTTATAACTATTCTACAAAATAATTTAAAAAATAAATAAAAACACATCCAAACAAACCCTTTACCCGACTCAACCCATAACCCAACTTGGTTTTGATTTGAGTTGGGCTAGGTGGCAAGCTAAATGCTAATTTTTAAAAACTTATTCGATTGACACATATTTAATAACTTAAAAAAAGTTTGAATTAATTATTACTACAAATAATTTTTAAATAACATTTTAATAAACTTAAAAAAAACAAAAATATTTAAACTAATAGTTAAGTTTAAAATTTGCGATTCTCCACACCAAAAAAAAAAATTGTGATTCTAAATTAAATTGACCCATTGAGCACCTCCCAATTTTCACTGTGTAATTATTTGACTAATTCATCAACCGCAAAAAAAAAATTGTGAGCATGAAGTGTATCCGCTTGAACAACTCATATATATATATATATATATATATATATATATATATATATATATATATATATATTTTGATAATCGAACAACTCATATATTTAATACTGAACTCCTTATCAGTTATCACACCGTTCCCTAATTATTTTACTTAAATTAAAACATTCATAATTTCTAACATTGAGCAAGTAAGTAATATACATAAAATAAAAAGTTTGCTTTTTTTTTTTACCATTAGATAACTTATCTGTTAAACTCATAACGACGTCAAAAGTAAAAATTAAGATATTTTTGAATTTATAATTTATTTTAAAGTTATAATAATATTTTTCATTATAATTTTTAATTTTTATCTACTCATCATATAAACATTAAATCCTAAAATAATTCATTCAAACATTTAAAGAAAAATATCAAAACGATGTCACGGTGATGAAAAGTGAAAACTACTTATCATTACATATTGACATTAAAAAGCCATGGCATCCAGCGTCGAGAAGTACAAGTATATTCTTTCCCTTGACATTAATTCTCCACTTCATCTTCTTCAAACTCCTCCTCTTCGTCTTCATTGTTTTCCTCATCCGGAACATCCTCTTCATCAGCAACAATGAAGCCTCCTAGGGTCTCATCATCACTGTCTTCTTCTTCATCAGTTTCATTGACACTAGCTGCTTTCTTTCGTGTAGAATTTCTACTAGCTTTGGTATATCTATTAGGTCCTTTATTATCTTTTGACCTTGTGGAGTAGCCTGGTTTCTTACCTTTCCCTATCTTAGCATCAAGGCCCTTATCATCTTCACTTTCACCAGTCCACTCGTCATCTTCATTGTCTTTACATTTTTTTCGCTTTCTCTTCATTTCCCTCCTCTCCTTCCTAAAATCCTCCTCATTCTCACTATCTTTGCTAGGTTCCTCAAGGAACCAATCCCAATCCTTCACATTCCGGATCATGCCCTTCGGATAATGGTCAAACTCGTGTCCCATTACCAGAAAACCAAACTCTGCATTTTCAAAACTAAAATATGATATAATATCTTCAAAAGGATTCAAATAGTTATCATTGTGAATTCAAAAACCAACTCATGCGTAAATGGACACGAAAAATAACCATCAAGCTATCAACTATGTTATTCATGATTGAATTATACTATCCTAGGAAGGTTACACAAACACAAGCTAGTAAAATTATAGTTTAAACCATGTATATTACAAAATCTTGCTCAGAAAAATTACCACCGCTGACACAAAATGAACAAAGTTAAACAATCATCAACCAAAGTATCAAATGCGGATTGCAGCATATGCAGCCAACCCCGAAAAACACTATAGAGCTATAGCGGGTTGCTGTTGCGGAAGTAACAGAATAGATATATGACAGAAGTAAAAATAAAAAAAAACATTTTTTAAAGGCAGAGATAGCATAAGTGATAGAGAAACACATATAGACTAAAAGACCCTTAAAATTTTTAAGTTACATATTTAAATTTAGGACAAAATTAGCATTTTGCCTTATGACAGCAATATGGCCACAAATGCAATCGCAATGGCTGTTTTTGCGTTCCGGTGTGGCGGGGTGCGATTTGTTGCGGCGAGGCACCACAATTCCAGTACGACGCGGCTCACGGCGCTATTGTGGTGCAATTAACTACTATGTCATCAACTCAAAAGTTTTTTTTTTTTTTGTTCCCAATGAAAAACATTTTTTTTTTTGTGAGGGGAAAATCATTTCGATTTCAAACACCATAAAAGTTCATACCTGCCCTCAAGTTCCCAAGACAACACAAAAATATGGATGCATATAAGATCACTAAACGTAAGAATTCAAATTCATACTCCTTAATTCTTAGAGCAAGCAAGCAACCAAATTTACATCAGGAATGAAGCACCGGAAAGCAACAAAAAATTGAAAGGCAGCCAAAACTTGATTCGACCCAGGAATGATCTTGGTCATGAAGTAAAGAGGGTATTAACATTAAAGAGAAAGGCAATACCTTGAACAGGATCAATTCCAGAAACATCAATTTCGTCAATATTAAGGTCACCCGTTGAACTCTCGGGTTCAGCAACTTCATCCCCTTTCTTCAAAATGAACCAGAGGGGTTCCTTCCCAGACAAGCAGAAACGGTCCCCGAATTCCAAGCGACCCTTCTCGAACTTCCTGAAGATCCTAACCGCTCCGTCCTTGTTAGTCCACACCCAAATGGGGTTCCTTCCGATGACTTCGAATGAAACCCTAGGAGCCTCTGACTCTGACTCTGACTCTGACTCCAATTGGAACGAAACGTGACAGCGAGAAATTGTGCGGTCGTTAGTGCTAAAACCAGAGCCTCGTCCAAACACTGGTTTATCACCCTTTCCGAATGCGAATTTGGAACCATCTTCACCTTCGACCTGCACCTCCATGGTGGATTTTCCTGAACCATCTTTTGATTTCGGTTGGCAGTAAAAGTAAACAGTTATGTTTGTGAGAGTAAATTATTAAATCATTAATTTTTTTTAAAACAAAATTTATGACAAAAATAAAATAAAATCGAATTCAATATATTTTTTTTAAGTCACTGTACAACCTTTTCCTCTCGCTGCAAAGAGGTGGAACCCACAATTTTAAAAGTTTGTCCCTCTCATATGACTTATCTCTTTTTCTCACTTAAAATGACATAAACTTTGAGTCTTTAAAATGATACACACTTAATTCCCAAGGGTAGATCAGTTGGCGCTCCCAAGGGTTTGCTCGAGTCAATGATTCAAACCCTGCCTCAAGCAAATTCTTGAAAAATTTTGGGGGCTAGAGGATGTGCCTCCCTCTCGGACGAGGGATTACTCTCATCCTTACTCCGATAGTGAAGCTCAATGCACCTGTTATTCCAATTAGGGATAGCATTCAGGTCCTACACCGAGGATAATGTGACCGGAGAAGATTAAATGGGATTCACCTCCGAGTTATAAAAAAAATACACACTTTCCCATAGTAATATATTACATTTATAAATAAATTATCCATGTCTTGTATAATGACCCAAATAAGTCTTTATTCTTTCTTTAAAATATTAGAAAGTGTAATGTTATAATAATTTTATAGAAAATGTATTTATCATGTTAAGGGAGGCAAACTATCTCATATAACAGATGAGATTTTTTTTCCTTTTTTCTCTTCTCTTTAGTGGGTTCCACTAAATTTTTTGTGTATTGCATGAGACAAAACAATTTATCTCATACAACATGAAAAAAATCAAACCATTTTATTTATATTTCACTAAGCTGTTCTGATAAGTTTTATTCTATATTTACCACACAAAAAAAAAACTGTATTCTATAAAGACATATTGTCTATTCAAATTTCGTTACAAATTAGTTAAATGATCCCAAGTTCCTCTCTCTAATACATCACATGCACTAATCTCTCCCAACTTTCTTTCATTACATATAATCACTTGTTAAACATTGGATCATATTACTAAGTCATCGTCAAAATCATACATTATATGCACAACCTCCCTAATTACTATATATGGCTAGGGATGTTAAAATGGGTTCACACGACACGACACGAATTTGACACGATACGAATACATAACACGAACATGACACGAATTTTTATTCGTGTTAAAATCTTTAACACTGACACGACACGACACGAATAACACGCAAAATAGGGTCAAAACGGTAATTGACAAAAAAATTAAAAAAATTGATCGAAATTAAAAAAATAATAATAAAAAATTAAAAATAAAATAATTAAAAAATACGGGTCAACGCGAACACGAATACATCAACACGAACACGACACAAATTTTTTACATGTCATTTTTTCCAACTCGAACATGACACAAATTTTTTTGTGTCGTGTCGCGGGGTTGACCCGCGTGTCAAAACTTACATTAACACCCCTATATATGGCCTTCTATAACAAAGGAGGTGATGAATTATTCAACGTTTATTTATAAGGTTTGCTACCATGACTACAATATTCATACTTGTGCGTATAGTATACCTTATCTACAAGTAGGTGATTCACATATTACACCCTTTATTCATACAATTGAACTATTAACTAAGGAAATAATATTTTCATATTACATGAGAATAAATCATTTTTTTACACAAATTCATTTTATGTATCAATTAATTTTTTTTTAATGTAAAATATAAGACCCACATTTAACTTATCTCTATTTTTTTTTTTTTTTACTCTATAAGAAAACTTAAACCCATTAACTAAAGATACCATACTTTCATTTATCAATCATCTTTACTTTTGCTCCCTAAATACAGTTACTAGCTATTCAGTTAAACATTAATTTTCACCTGTTGAACAAAATTTATTAATTGAATAAATCAGGCTTGAACGAAAGACATAAAAAAAATACAATTTCTCTCTCGAACACTAATTTTCAGAAATATTTTCAATAAATAATATGGAGATGTGTTTATTAATAATAAATTATTATTTTTTATTATTATAACATGATAATATTAAATTCTCGAGATGGGAAATAAAAAATAAAATAAAAGATCTTTTGGTCTCTGGTTTTGCTATATGGGCATCCGATATCTATCACGACTCTATTTTATCCGACAGACAGGCACCTACAAAAGAAAAGTTGTCGAAACTGAAGGAAGTAGGAAGTGAGGATGACCTCGAATCACTTTGCCATTCACCGTCTCCCTATTGCAGTGGCAATGCGCTCCACCTTTTGCCCTCATATTCCCAACCACTTCCACTTTCGACCAACACCTACCAAAACCTTCTCTGCTCAATTTTCTAATGTTTCGCCTCAAGCTCAAGGTATTCCCTTCCATTCTTGTTTCGATACACTCTTAATTTTTATAGATTTCCCACTCAGTAAATATAACATCAATATTTCAATTCAACTAAACTCAACTCAACATTTAAAGGCACTATTATTATTCTCTATCCTGCTTAACAACCTTGTAATTTGTGCTGTGCTTTCAGTTTCAGTAATTGAGACACCAGCACGGGTTGGATTTTTGGGCATCGGAATCATGGGCTCCCCTATGGCCCAAAATCTCATCAAAGCTGGGTATCTATCTATCTATCTATCTATCTATGCCTCAACTCATATACACATACGTTGCACAATAAGGACAAAACTAACCCCAAAGGTGTTCAGTTGGCAACTGAGCTTGCTTTCAAGAGTTTGCTTGAGTGAGTAATTTAAACCTGTCTCAAACAAATTTTTGGAAAATCTTTGAGGGTCAGAGGGTGTGTCTCCCTCCTCGAATGGGAGATTAGTCTCATCCTTCCTCCGATAACAAAGCTCAATACACCCGTTGTTCCAATGAGGAGTAGCCTTCAGGGCCATACTCTGATGACAAGGTGACCGGGGGAGGTTGAATGGGATACCTCCATGTTATACAAAAAAGAAAAGAAAAAAGGACAAAACTGAGAGAGCGAGTAATGTTGGTTCATCTCATGCATTTTTCGTGCTTGTCTTAGGAGTAAGTTTCTAATTCAATTTTTATTTTCTTGCTACATCCTTGTTTTGGCTGAGGTGTAATTAACATGCCTTGAGCTTAAACCTTAGTTCTTCAGATCCTAATTAATCCTCTTAATTATTCCTGTTGTAGAATTGATCTGACTGTTTGGAATAGGACCAAGAGCAAGTGTGATCCTCTAATCAGCTTGGGAGCAAAGTAAGTTCTTGACATGCTGGTTCCCTTATTAATGTTTTTTTTTTTTTTGGGCCTGCGCATTGTCCACCCTTCAAGCCCAGTGGGCTCTCGTGTGAGGGGGCGTGTTGAGATATATAAAACATAACATAAACAAAACATGATGAATGTCCACAGCATTATTATTAAATTGTTTTGCATCTGTGGATGATACTTACACTCATTTGGAAAGACACATAAAGAGAAGAACTAAACTGTAAATTTTAAAGTGTGTTTAAAAAGCCTATGCATTTTTCTCTGCAGATATAAATCATCTCCTGAGGAAGTAGCTGCATCTTGCGATGTCACATTTGCCATGCTTGCTGATCCTCAAAGTGCAGTGCGTATATGTCAGTGTAGTTTTTAAGACTTATATATTAGTTCTGAGCTGGTTATCTTTGTTCCATATCAGGTGGATGTTGCTTGTGGAAAGAATGGAGCTGCAAATGGAATGGGCCCAGGAAAAGGGTGCTATATTTTAATTCAAAGTTTCAAACTATTTCCAGTATATTGTATTTGAAATTAATAGTGACTCTTTTGTATGTCTGATGCAGCAAACTCTTTGGCTCTCCCCATACCTTATCATCTTACTATTTAAAGCTTCTATCTCTAGTTTGATTATAGTCTATCCGTAGTTTTCAAGACATTGCATAGCTTTGTTCATCACATTACTAATGTCTGTAAGCCATATACCTATCTGATTAACGAAGTGAGAGATGACACATGCCAACTAATAATGTATGCTGCATTGTCCTTCCTTAATCTGATGACAAGCTTAATCCCTTATATATTTACAGATACGTAGATGTTTCAACTGTTGATGGGGACACTTCAAAATTGATTAATGGGCACATAAAATCCACCGGAGCATTATTTTTGGAGGTGCAATTGATTATAGTTTCCCTATCTATTTTCTATGGCATATACAGGGTTCTGTATAATTAGGATATGCATTATTGCATTCCTTGCCTCAGCGAGATGAATATGTAAGTTATAACACCTATGAAGCCATTTTGGTGTACCTACAGGCTCCAGTTTCAGGTTCCAAAAAGCCAGCTGAAGATGGAAAATTGATATTTCTCACAGCAGGTGAATATTATTCTTCAAGTACTAATAACTTGTTCAATTTGGCATGCGAAAAGAGTAGGTGAGGATTATTTTATTTTTACAAGAACAAAATTGAGCTGGGATGTGTCAAGTAAGTTGCAACACCGATTCCAATACAAGGTAGCTGCAGATACTTGAAATTATGAACTTATGAAGTCTTTTTAAACATGCCATAGTAGAAAGAATTTTTTTTCCTTATAGCTCCCTGCATAATTAACAGCGCAGCGCATAACTTTGTGAATGCTTTCAGATGCACTTACAGAAACTGAGACATGTATATAATATTTCAGGGGACAGAAATCTTTATGAAACGGTTGCTCCTCTCTTGGACATCATGGGGAAAGTAAGTATATAGTTCTTCAATGAAAAAAGGGAAAGAGAGAGAGAGAGAGAGACAGAGAAGTTCTTTGATCTTACTGGCAAAGTAATCACTTAGTTCATATGTATGCTTTATGCTTTTATGCAGTCAAAATTTTACCTTGGTGATGTTGGAAATGGAGCTGCAATGAAACTAGTTGTCAATATGATCATGGGCAGGTCTTTTACAATATGTATCCTGTTATTTTTCTGCCATTTATCCTTGTGCTGATGGTTAAGGTGATACCATTTCTTTCTATATTTTCCAATGGTCCATAGTATGATGGCGTCCTTTTCTGAAGGCTTACTTCTCAGCGAGAAAGTTGGGCTGGATCCAAATGTCCTAGTGGAGGTATTTGCTAGTCCATGAAATAATTACCACCGGATATAGTCTATGAAACATTTCATGGATTCTTGCACTTCCTACTTTTCATCGGATTTAAATTGCGAAGGAAGCTTTTGATTGAATTTTTTTTTTTTTTTGGATTTGTTTCTAATTTAGATCTAGATGATCATCCCACTGTTGGAAAAACAGTCAACATATTTAGTGGCTTTTCTAGGTAAAATTTGCTATTAATTTATATGGATTTGCAGGCCGTTTCCTTATTAAAGCTCTCTGGGCTGCAGTAAATTTTGTGGTTGAGAAAAATCATTAGTCTGCTGAGCATTATTAACTGCATGAGAATGATAAGTGAGAATGTCAAAGAGAAGTCATAATGCAAATAAATTTATTTCCACACGTGTGTTGTCATCTAGTAGAATGCCTCAGGTTCTGGGGCTAAGTAGAAGCTCCGTCACTTAAAAGCATATTCTTTTTAAGACATGTAAGATGGTGTGACTTTTGTTGAATTTTTTCTTCTCTTGTGTTCTCAATGTTTCTACCCGGTTATACTTGCTTTTATTCTCTTTATTCCTATTACTAGGAGAACTAATTGTCCGTGATGATAATCTGCTTTTCTTTTTCCTTCTTAATATTGGGGTTCATCTTTCTTTGTTGTTGATAAGGAAGTATGTGTCATGAGTACTGAAAGAAACATTATGTGGAGCCCTTAAGAAATGGCAATTTTGCAGGTAGTTTCAGAGGGTGCCATTAGTGCTCCAATGTACTCAACCAAAGGCCCATCAATGATACAATCACTTTACCCAACTGCATTCCCTCTAAAGCATCAACAAAAGGTGTGTGAATGAACATTCCTGTTTGCTAAGTCTCTTATGTGAGTACTAAACTTGCTCTCTTAACGCAAAATTATTGGTGACAGGATCTAAGACTTGCCCTGGGGTTAGCAGAGTCTGTTTCCCAACCTACTCCTATTGCAGCTTCTGCTAATGAATTATATAAAGTTGCAAAATCCCATGGTCTTAGTGATCAGGACTTTTCTGCTGTCATTGAAGCATTAAAATCCAAATTTCAGCACTCAGAAAACCAGTGACATTTTTTATGAGAGAAATGTTCAAGTAGAAAACGACAGTGAGCTAGGCCACTTGAATCAAGAATAGACGTAAATTTTGAGGCTAGTCAATTTAAATGCATTCCCTGAAATGTAGATTATTATACCTCCAAGGGCGTAAAATTTCTTATGATAAATTTTTTACAATTATTATTTAGTATAGATATTATCCTCTTATCCCTTTTCCCTGAGTTGTTCTTGCATAGCTTACCTACTTCTAGCAACACATTCAAGATTAATTTTTTTGGGATTTTTCGTTTCATATACCCACCTTCAGTTGTTCGATTTCCCTCTACTTTTTGATTCTTCTAGTTTTTCTTTAACAAATTATAAGAATTTCCTAATTTTTGGATTTTCCTAATAAGAAATTATTGTTGACTGTCATTGGTTAATTAGATATAACAATAGTTGTTGGCAACAAATGTTATGCTTGGCCTCTCAAGTGATAATTATTAATGTGATAGCAACTAATAACTGTTATTAACCAATCAAAAATAAAGAATAATCATTGACTGAGCAACGACTATTGTCGACCATTCGATGATGAGTTACAACTATTTACATAATGCAGTTGATATTGATGAATCAAATATAAATAATAACCTTGATAGTAAGTATAATCTTGATTATTATATATGAATAAATGATCATTCGTTTTAATTAAAATTAGAATAATTATTTTTAAAAAATTTTAAATTAAATATTACTCCTTTGTGGTTTTCCGCAAATATTGTTTTCTAAATTTTTCTGTAATTAATGTTTGGATTCGAGGTGAGTTAGTATCCATTCTTGATTGTTCTTCTGGGAGAAACATTTTATTAAAAGAAGATTTTTGGTTGGGATAAAAGAAACAGAATTATTGAATCCTTAAAGTAATAGTATAAGAGTGGGGATATTCTAAGTATCAAAAATTCTTACTACTAATTTACTACCCATCACATCACCATTGGATCAAAGAGAAAGAATGTTAAAAAAAATTTGAAAAAAAAGAAAATGTTAATCTAAAGGTGATTAGATAGGTAGTAAGTTGGTAGTGAAAAATTTTGGTAGTTAGAATATCTCTTCTCATAGTATAAAACAGGAACAAAGAGATATTAAAAATGTTATTTGATTTCTTTTTTCAAATAATTATTTTTAAAGTTTTCATAAGCTTTAAAAAATAAAATAAAATCAACTAAATATAGAAGTAAATCAAATACAATTATTATTATTTAAGAAAAAAAATCGTACGTTAAAAAAGGGGAACAGTGACCATTTTGTCACACTTCACCAAATTATTTACCAGACTCTCACGCCAACCATAAATTTCCTGAATGCCACGCGACATAATTCGCTACACTGTGCAGCGAATTATATTTGCAAGTAATTCGCTACACAGAAATGACACGTGTCAAACTGGTAGCAATACAAGCATAATTCGCTATACTGCCAACTTAACACATCATTTTTGCTGACTGTGCACTCTCACATGACATATTTTGCTACACTGTATAGCGAATTATTTGCAAACATAATTCGCTACACAGTATAATGAATTATGCCACGTGTCATTTTAAAATTGCAAATATAATTCGCGACTCAGTATAGCGAATTATACACTCACTGTTGAGTTCTGTTAAATAATTTGATAAAGTGGGGAAATGAACACTCCCAAAAAAAGGCCTTGCCAGCTTACTAGTTAGAAGTTACTACTGGGTCCAACTAAGCTATTCAGTGTTTTATAGGTCCGTGCTTCCCACGCTCTTCACCCGCACGTATAAAGAACCTTGAGAGATAGAGATTCAGATTTCAGAAAGAGAAAAAAAAGTTCTCTTCTTCTTTCTGTATTTTCCCTCCTCGTTTGCGGTTTTCCTTCTCCATTTTCTCGTCTCCCAAACACTGAATCCTTCAACATGTCCGATCTCAGCGACGATCTACCCGCTGCTGCTGCCGGTAATTTTAATCGGAATCCCTCGATGGCTCAAAAACAAGTTCTTATCTTTCTTATCACTTCAAACTAGTGCCACTCGTTTCTCCCGTTGCTTATAATCGTCTGATTTTACTCTTCTTCTTTCTTATGTTTACAAAATAGAAAAATTGGCACTTGTATATTTGCAAATTAGTATGTAGAAATAATTCAAAATTATTATTTTCTGATTGAAAGGAAAAAAGAAAACTAGGTCTAAATTCAAGTGTTTGATTTTGCTGTAGCTCTTAGTGCTGAGGATCGTGCTGGTCTCGTGAATGCACTCAAGGTAAGTTTATCACGCATATCATGTTCCTTTTTTCCCCCTAATTAAAAGAATTTAACGATGAAATAGCTTAAGCGCCTTTCCTTTCTCAGTAAATTTTGACCTGTTTGGAAGTGTCAAAAGGAATCAATCATTTCTCATTGATCGATGATGAGTGCAAAATTACAGTCTTACTATCACGGAAGTGTTAATTTCGTGAGTTTGCAATAGGCTTTTTTTTCTCTGGGATTTTTTGTGATATATCTACTGTTTACGCAGGATAAGCTTCAGCTCTTGGCTGGGCAGCATGTGGACATCCTGGAGACACTGTCACCCATAGTCAGGCAACGCGTGGAGGTTCTAAGAGACCTGCAGGTTTGATGCGGCTTCCATCTCTTGGGTTCTCATGGTCGCATGTTTTGATGTGTGTGGCTGTGTGCTAATTAGAATTATTTATTTCCAGTTATACGGATACTCAGGTTGTTTCGTTACAAAAAATCTTTAATTTAATCCACTGAATGTTTTCTTTTCCTTCATTTTTAAATTTTGATCCTTGTATTGGAATGATGGAGTTGTGTCTACCTGAACCCTGCTAGAGATGATGGGTGTTTACTTGATTTATGTTGTACTTTTATCTTGAAGAAGTAGCAGGGGAGAGTGCTGAGGTGTAGAGAGTGTTTGTTACGTATTAGAACCGCTCTTACAAAACAATATACTTGTTTCCTTGTGTTCAATACTCAGCGGCACTTGTGGTTAATTTCTATTTGTAGCAGAAAGTCTACTTCCTCTAGCTTCATACTAAAAGTTTCAATTTTTCATTAGTGAGGGACAGAAATGCAAATCTAATTTGGTTTTCTACTTGCAGAGCCAACATGATGAGTTGGAAGCTAAGTTTTTAGAGGAGCGAGCACAGTTGGAATCTAAATACCAGAAGCTTTATGAACCTCTTTACACAAAGGTGTGTATGTTATTCATTGGTAGTGAGCTGTGGATCTTGTTTATTTGTCGGATAGCTTCTTTGGTTTTTGAGATTCTTGCTCAGAAAGGATTTATAATTTCATGGGGAATGATCAAATCTCTAATTTTCTGAAAGAATTACATGCTGCTTCACAATGGTAACAAATTATTTTTTGTCTTCAAATTGTTTTTTGGTGGTTATAGAGGTTTGAGATTGTCAATGGCGTGGTTGAGGTTGAAGGAATTACAAATGAAACAGTACTGGAAGAAGAAAACAAAGCTGCAGAAGGTAAGTTATTTTACTTTTGTTTACCAATCTAGCCATTTGCGTTCTCTTCTGATACTATTCTGGATTGTCCTTTTGATTCAGAGAAAGGAGTGCCTAACTTCTGGCTTACTGCGCTGAAGACCAATGAAATACTTGCGGAAGAGGTAGTGGAATTTATGCATATGTATTCTACAGTTTACATCTGTTAAAATGATTGTAGGATAATTATCTGCCTTTTTTTTTCCTGTACTAGATCACTGAACGTGATGAAGGGGCCCTCAAGTATCTTAAAGATATTAAGTGGTGTAGAATTGACAATCCTAAGGGCTTCAAGCTGGAGTTTTATTTTGATTCTAATCCTTATTTCAAAAATTCTGTGCTAACAAAAACATATCACATGATTGACGATGATGACCCTATCTTAGAGAAAGCAATCGGGTAAGTAATTTCTGTTAACTTGTTAGGATTTATATTTGTGTTTTCATTTTCTGCATATGTTCTTTTTTTTTAAACATTGTAGAACGGAGATTGAGTGGCATCCAGGAAAGTGCTTGACACAAAAGATTCTTAAGAAGAAGCCAAGGAAAGGATCGAAGAATGCTAAACCCATCACAAAAACAGAAAAATGTGAAAGTTTCTTCAACTTTTTCAATCCTCCTCAAGTCCCTGAGGATGATGATGATATTGATGATGATGTTGTACGTCTCTAATTGATATCCATTTATTGGAATGTTGTAAAATGATAGTTGTTGACCATTGCCTTTGACATGGATAGGTTGAAGAGCTCCAGAATTTGATGGAACATGATTATGACATTGGGTAAGCCATTAGTGAATACTTGAGTGGTATATATCTTATTCCTTTGATCGAAATGAGGAAGCCTCTTGGGTCTATCTGTTGGTCTTGATTGATGGCATTAGATTTTAGTGAATTCATTATCTGATCTATCCTATTGGGAAAAGGCTTTTATTGTTGTTGTTGTATTATTTGTTCTATGGTTTTGCATCTTTTTATTTTTCTAAATAGTTTCCACTCAAAAAGTATTTTTTGAAAGGTGCTTTGACAGGTGAGTGCGAAACTGTTTATACTGCATGGAATTATGAATTCATGTTATTAAAACTATAATGGCTTTCCGTGCCATTGTTTTGATCTGATAAAGCAGAAAAACAACAGAACAAGCAGATATTAACCTATGGAAGAAAATGTTACCATTTGTAGAATCTCATGATGATAGATGTCACCGCAAGACTGTTTATGGTGTTGTTTTAGTACTATTTTTGTGTTTTGAGGTGAACTTATGTTTGTGTGCATGTGCAGTTCTACAATCCGGGACAAAATTATTCCTCATGCTGTATCATGGTTCACGGGGGAGGCTGCTCAAAGTGTTCTTGAGGATATAGAAGAAGATGAAAATGATGATGATGAGGATGGGGATGGTGATGGTGATGAGGATGAGGATGAGGATGATGAAGATGAAGATGATGAGGACGATGAGGACGATGAGGAAGAGGAAGGGAAGAGCAAGAGTAAGGTATGGATACAGACTCCATAGTTTTGCTTATTCTGTTTCATTCTTGAATCAGATTACAGCTTGTTGATTATGACATGAGCTTTGTGTTAACTATCTGCTAAACTGTTTGGCGACTAGTATTCTTACTACATAATGTTTAGTTGGTCTAAACTGCAGAGTGGTGGCAGGACCAAACCTGGTAAAGAGCAGCTGACAGAGCGCCCTCCTGAATGCAAACAGCAGTAGTGTTTAGTTGCGTGCAACAGACCTGGATATATTTAGTGTCAGCGGAGTAATTACTATGTAGGCTCTGGGTTATTTCAGTCATAAGCTGCAATTTGAAATTTATTGTCTAGTCTTTGTTTTTTTTGTGGTTAATTTGTTAGGTCTCTGCTTGGGTTTCCCGGGTGTCTTTAGGTTGCCCTGTGATATGGATTTTATTTATTTCTTTTTTTTTGAAAAAAAAGAAAAAAGTGTCGAGTATATTTGTGTCGTTGTCCATATTTACTGTGTCTGTATTATATGAAACTGTACAGAACCTGCTTACATTGCTCTGCTTTTTCTACCAAATTATTCAAATTTTGTGAATTCGTCCATTTGGTTAAAAACTGGGATGATGGTGTTCGGAGGAGGAATCATGCAATTGGTGAAAATTGATTTGAGTTAAACGATTCGAGCAAAGAGCTGCGAGGTACTGTCAATTGTGTTACATCATGGCGTTTGAAAAAGGAATCATACAACTGGTGAAAATTCAAGTTAGGCTGGCGAGAAAGCAACCACAAACACGTTTATTTTTTATAAGCAGACGTGCAGACAAATATTGTCATCCAAAAAGACGAACAAGCTGCAATGAAGGAAACTTTCCCTACATTCGGGACAGTATAAATGTCATTTTTTATCTAACAAATATAATTTATTTTGGTGTCATCGTATTTTTTGTTTTACACGTATATGTTATATGATTTAATGAGTTTGGCATCTTATGTACCTATAATAAAGTTCAACTTATCACATGAATTGTCAATATAAATTTAGGGGAAGGATACTCTGACAAACAAGTTATGTTACACCCAATTAACCTCACTGTTAGATCGATTATGTTGATCCAACGGTTATATTTATTTCCATCTTTGTATGGTCATGATTTTTCAAATTTAAAACTTTATATTTATTTTCACCTTTGTATGGTTATGATTTCACATATTTAATGCTTTCATTTTAAATATGGGGAATCATGACCATACAAAGATGAAAATAAATATAACCATTGGATCAACATAATCGATCTAACGGTGAGATTGATTGGGTGTCACATGGGTGTAACATGACTTGGTTGTCACAATATCCTTTCCCATAAATTCATATAAAAAGTTTTTAAAGCACCAAAATTAAACTAAAAGACGAATGCCATTTCTTTATAAAAGAAATAATTTTCGCGCATCAATTTTCATATATATGGAAGTTGTGCACAGACATAACGATGTAATAACTAAATTAATATCTGTATAAATTGAATTTACTAAATGCAGGGGCATCAGTTGGTGAATTTTGGGTGGGATCATAATTGATATGTACGGATAAACCTTTAGTTTATCTTGTTTTATAGACTAAAATACTATGAATTATCTAGTTGAACAAGTCAAAAACTAGGGTTTAAGATGATAATTATGAACATTATCTGAATTTTATTTAATTAAATCATCGTCGTTATTTTTAAAGGATTTGTTGGCAAAAGGAGTCAAAGATGAAGATTAGATAAGATAAAGATCACAACCATATAAGATAAGGACACAACCAGATAAGATGAGGACAACAACTAAGAAGAGATGATAGAGGAGACCAAAAACAAGAAGATTGGATCTTATCAAGTTGTTGTAAGAGGAAGCTTAAGCCCCCAACTCAGGGCTTAAGCGCGCCACAAGAAGAAATCTCCAGCTCGAGGAGCGCTATGTAGCACCGATACCGACACGGGACACGTGACACGATACGACACGACACTCCGACACGTTAATTCTAAAAAATGTTAGATTTCGACACGTTAGGACACATTTTGATATTAAATAATATTTTTAATTTATGTAGTATATATTATATTTAATATTCAATAATTTAACAAAAAAATGAATCTAAACTTATAATATTCATAAATTTTGCAAAGAAACATAACATATCCCAAATATTTATATTAAACTCAATAAAATGATAATCGTAATCCAATGAATCTAATATTTGGAACTAAAAACTCAATGCAAATTAACCTTTGAACATTTTTTTGAATTTCTATAACGCATGTTGGAGTGTCGGGGAGTGTCGGGGAGTGTCGGAGTGTCCGAGAGTGTCGGGAAGTGTCGGACACGACACGTCAGGGTTTTTGAAGTGTCGGTGCTTCATTGGAGGAGCGCGCTTAAGGGCCCTCCAGCGCGCTTAAGCGCGCAGCGCGAATTCAAACTTACTGTCCTAGGGCGCTTAAGCGCCTGAAGCAAGCTTAAGCGCCCCAGGAAGCCCAACTTAGGCCCACTGAAAGTATTCTACTAGGATACGAATTCTTTACCCTTAAAAAGGCATTTTTGGGTCAGAATAATTACAACTACACATTGCAACACACTTCTTGGAGCTAGGAGTCAGAGGTTCATGTTCGTGAGCGGCGGAGACAGATCGGAGTCAAGTTTTCACTGGAATTATTGAAGATTCACCAATCACCGATGGAGTTTGGGGGAGCTTTTCTAGTTTCTTTTATGCTTGATTTTGCCATGTCTGGCTAGTTCTTTAAGTAATTAGGGGATGATGGAATCCGATTGAATCGTATGCTTATGAATTAATTTGTTATGAATTCTTCATTTTATACTTGAATAAATTTATCTGTGTTCAATGCTTTCTATAAGTTTGCTCCTTATAGAATGATCTTCGGGGATTGTATGACAATAGGGATGTTTGTGCATGAACCTTTATTTGATAAATTTATCATAATCCTTGTGATCTAGGAATATGAATAGGAATAGACACAGGTAATTATGCAATCTTATAATTCTTGATCTTAATGCATGCTTTCTTGGGGAATAATCGGGGAACTAGAGTTCTTCCAGGATCACATAGATTTAGGGTAACAAGGAATTGAGCCCTAATTAACATAGATAGAATTAATTGACAATATATTAAGAATAGATTCTTAATAAATTAATTCATAACATATTGAGGAAATCGGGGGAAGTCAGAATCCTAACTACGCTCATTTCAATTCTTAAATCTACCATTATATTTTTCAATTGTTCCTTTAAATTTAGAATTTTATTTACATATCAATTTCTTTCCAAATACAAATCATGTTACCTTTCTTTTAATTGTCCAACTAAATTTGCGATAATGAATTGGTGCTTGAGTTTAATCCTCGTGGGAAAGATCTCTTACTCGATCACTTTATTACTTGTACGATCGGTGCACTTGCCGAGAGTAGCAACATGTACGTTCTATATTTATAAAGGGAAACCCCTATTAGGTCTTGCTAGCAGAAATGCATACGGATCATAATTGATTTTTTTTCCAACCACTACAATTGATAGAAATTGGTGTTATGGACCTGTATGTTATGGACCTGTACGAAAGGGCCACATAATCGGCCCATTCCAGTAACCCGGTGAGAGGCCCATGTAGTCAAGCCCGTTTGGGCAACCCGGCGACGCTCAAACTCGGCCACTAAATCCCGGGACAACATAACGGATTACATTTAAAGGCACGTAACGCACGTCACGTTACCATCTATAACGGCCGACCAAGCTGTAATGACCACCGCGCCATGACAGCTCAGCTCCACGTATCAACCCTAGAAGCAGCCCCTATAAAAGGAAGGGCTATTCGACGGTAAAACACACTCTGATTATTCGACTCACTATCTTCACCACACCGATACTACAACCACACACTTTACTCCATATTTAACGATCAAGCTAGGTTTAGGGATATCTTACAATAGATACTCCTAACCAAGGCAATACGATCCAAATTGACCCATCAGCCTAATAGGGCTGAACATTCCTGTCTCTAAGACAGAACAATTGGGTTTTCATATTTGGAAACAGTTTTTGCATCACATGGCTTCATTTTATGACAAAAAAAATCTGCATGTAGGCAGTTCTATTCTATGATAGTTCAAGTAGCCTCAATTAAACTGCTTACCTATGTAGCACCGACACCGACACGGGACACGTGACACGATACGACACGACACTCCGATACGTTAATTCTAAAAAATATTAGATTTCGACACGTTAGGACACGTTTTGATATTAAATAATACTTTAATTTATGTAATGTATATTATATTTAATATTCAATAATTTAACAAAAAAATGAAACTAAACTTATAATATTCATCAATTTTGCAAAGAAATATAAGATATCCCAAATACTTATATTAAACTCAATAAAATGATAATCATAATCCAACGAATCTAATAGATGGAACTAAAAACTCAATGCAACGCAACCTTTGAAACGTTTTTTGAATTTCTATACGCGTGTTGGAGTGTCGGGGAGTGTCGGAGAGTATCGGGAAGTGTCGACACGTTAAAATTTTTGAAGTGTCGGTGCTTCATAGCTGTTTACTATTAAACTTGGACAACATTGGGTTATAGTTGAGCACCAATGTAAATAAAATACTTTTCCAAATTGCAGATGGGAAAAAGAAGCATCATTTAAAAAGACACAAGTTGTGTCCTTTTAGATGATTTACACAAAGTATGACCGGTCATACTGTGTAAATCTGAAAAGTTGCTTTTTTTTTCTCTTTTATCAGTCACATCATTGATGTGTAAAGTGAAAAAAAGCAACTTTTCATAATTACACAGAGTATGACCGGTCATACTCTGTGTAAGTCACAACTTGTGTCCTTTTAAATGACACACACTAAACTCATTGCAGATATATATATATAATACTTACCTGTGGTACAGTGACACCATTTTTTTAAAGATATTTCAATCGATTCATCGTTTCACGACTAGTCCGATTTGAAGCGAATTTCGGGATTAAGACTTTAAACTCCTCTTAAAGACAGTACTGCTAAGGATCAAACGTCTGCTCTAACCCCTACTCAATTCTCTGACACCAACTAAACTACCATGATTTGATTGCCGTAACGCGATTAACTTGAAGCATTTCACCTACCTTGAGCACTTTGGTGTGCCAGGTACTAGGTTCACATGACGTTTTTCAATTTGCACCACCGGCCTGTTTTCGAGATTAATGAAGCCAGATAGCCCTTTGGTATGGGCATGACCAGTAAATACATGTGCATTTAAGTTTCACTATTTGGGTCAACCCTAATATGCGTGGAGTAATCCTCATTTCATGCCCATGAGCTGGCTTATATAATAATAATATTAAATCACACATCATAACCATTGCTCAATAAGCTAATCCCGGAATCATCCTTTTATGCTATAATCCGCAAAGCTTGACCACGGCTGACGCAACCCAACAAGATCCTTATGTTCTTTTAATCGGAAAAAAAATATTACAGATATTAATATAAAATTATTAATATAGTAATTACTCACCAGTTTAAATTTTTGAATTAAATTATTTCTTTATATGATTTTGGACTTAGACTAAGTGGTCAAGTTAAATATATAAATATAAAATTATTTATGATAAGCTTTTAGATGGAATTAATAATTGAATCACTAAACTAATAAAGGATAAAGTATAATCTGATTAGTATCTAGGCAACATCTGATTCAAAGAAGAATTTCAAAAGAAAACCGATACAAAACCCAATGGGTGTAGGTGTGTAGCTCAGACTAAATCGCGATTAATTTCATAACTGGCTCAAAAAATTAAAGTTTGTGAAAATACCGGAACGGGCACTCGCCACAAAGAGATAATCAGAATCGGTATATCAAAAAAATAAATATAAAACAAAATAAAATACATAATATGAAAAATAGTAAACATTACAATAGCAAAATTTGAGGTAAGCACATAATATTAAAATATGGGAAATGATATTTTAACAACCAAGTTGTGTTACTACATGTTACTACCAATCAATCTCACTATTAGATCGATTATATTGATCCAACAGTTATATTTATTTCCATCTTTGTATGATTATGATTCCCCATCATAACCATACAAAGATGAAAATAAAAATAAAGTAATAAATTTGGGAAATCATGACCATATAAAAATGGAAATAAATATAACCGTTGGATCAATATAATTGATCTAACGGTGAGACTAATTGATAGTAACACAATTTGATTGTTATAATATCATTCCCTTCAAAATATTAGGGATTCCATTTTACTTAGTTTTCCCAACTTTTATTTGAAATTTCTATGTTAGTGATGTCGCTGCTTTCGTTTACTGGTAAACAACAGTATATGTCTATACGTAACTGCGGAATGTACTGGCTTGGAGGGGTCGTAATTAACAATTGACATACAGAATGGAGGATAAATAATTATATTTAATTATTTTATTACAGGAAATCCTAATTAGAATCGAAGATAATCCAATCCTTATTGAATAATAATTTCTCCTGCGAAAGTATGGTCTATGTACCATCCTGTATTAATTTCGTATTTAGTCTCTGACTGCTTCGTTTCAATTAGATTTTTGCTTTGTTCATGCTCCAAGCACTCAATCTTGTGATCTTGACAGGGGCAGTTCCATTATTAAAAGCATAAAGTAATGCCTTATCATTGATTGCTAATGTGGGATAAACTCTTGCTGTGATGCAAGCCCTTCCTTCTCCTCCAAAACTCTCCACTACCGAGTGATCAATCTGTGAATGGGAGAAACTCAAGCATTAATTAGCTAATCAAAAAGGAAAAATGATGAAATTGGAGTCACTATGCAATCCAAAGAAATTGACCTTTTTCTTCTCTTTTTTTTTAACAAAGTACAACTTCAACTTACCAAACTTCTTAGTGAAAGCTTCTCATGAAGAGGGTCCACATCCACAAAAGTTCCATATGTGGTCATATCGTTATGTTTATTCAAGGAAGACCTGTCAAAAATAAGTACACATTGCGTATATCAAAGATGTCAAGTTTTTGGTGAGAAGTTTTCTGAAAGGGATAGATGAAAAGTGCAAACCTGCTTTGGTCGCTGCACATGAGAACCAAATTTTTGTGTTGATATCTAAATATTCTGAAGAACACTGCTGTGTATTCTTGCAAGCCTTTAGAAGCAAAAACTAGCAGACCAAAGGGTCCCAGACCACCTTTTACTGCTGCACCCTTTTGAGAACA
>JAVKPL010005464.1:0-105914 GCA_032173675.1 Gastrolobium villosum | reverse complement strand
AAATTCATCAGTTATGTTCCCATTCCATAAAATGCTAGTTTTAGGAGAGGAAACAGCCGTCATTATTAACTGAGAAAGATGCCCAGGAATTTGAATCTCTATTAAAATATTTCTAAGGAAATTCCAATTGAGCCGATCATATGCTTTTTCCAAATCAACTTTTATAGCCATAAAACATGTCTTACCTCTCATTTTCCTCATAGAATGTACTAACTCCTGGACCACAATAATATTATCCTGAATATGCCGATGAGGAACAAAACTAGACTGGGCAGGAGACACCAGCTTCTCCATTACTGTCTTCAACCTGCTAACCATAATTTTACTGACAATTTTATATACCACAAGGCACAGTGAAATAGGCCTAAACTGACTAATATGCATCGGATTCTGCACCTTAGGAATGAGCACCATAAGAGTAGAGTTAATAGAAGCCAATAAATTCGGATAGCTCCAAATCTGATTGACCAGAGAGCAAAGTTGCTTTTTAATCAGATCCCAATTCCTTTGGAAGAAAATTGCCGGATAACCATCAATCCCTGGAGCCTTCAAAGCACCAATATTAAACAAAGCTTGTTTAATTTCTAAATCATTTGGACATCTATCCAGCTCATTTTTCTCCAAAACCGAAAGCTTAGGCCAAAGCTTATCAGAAATGATCCATCTTCTCTCTAAAATATCTTCATGAAACAGACTCTTGAAATATTTTATAGCCATCTCTTTCAGATCAGCAGTATTTGTTACCCAAGCATCTCCCTCGCTTTTTAATTTAAAAATTTTATTTGTGCTTCTCCTCACCACTGTACTAAGGTGATAGAATTTGGTGTTTCTATCCCCATCAGTGATCCATTTTTGTCTTGATTTTTGAAACCAAAATAATTCCTCCTCCAGAAGAACCCTCCCAAGCTGATCATGATAATGTTTCTCCATAGTATGCAGGTGAACTGAATCATTATCCTCCCTTCTACCTTGAATATTTGCAATCCTCTTTATTAAGCTATTTTTCCTCCTATCAATATTCCCAAAAACCTTTCTGTTCCACACACTGATCTCAGGAATTAATCTTTGAAGCATATAAGGGAGATCAAAATTCTGCTCCCAATGAGAGTTAAGAAAATCAACAAACTTGTCATGCTCTTGCCACGCAGCAAAGAATCTAAACGGCTTCTTTTTCTCACCAGTATTATCTTCAAACAGTTTGATAAGGATTGGGTTATGATCTGATAAGAGTCTAGGCAGAGAAGATACTCTTGCTCCATCAAAAAGCATTCTACATTCTACGTTAGCAACAACTCTATCAAGCCGCTTGTAAACTCTTCTTAAATTAGGCCATTTAGGACCTTGCCAAGTAAAAAAGGGCCCATCACAGCCCATATCATCCACCTTACAATCTTCCAAGACTGAAGCAAATTTCTGACACCTAACAGGATCAGCAATAACACCACCTTTTTTCTCATGAGTAGAAGCAATTTCATTAAAATCCCCTCCAAGCACCCAAGGACCAGAAATAGAATTACTAAGGGACCGAAGATCCTCCCACAAATTATTTCTAATACTTTGAGAAGGATTAGCATATATTGCCGTGAATTCAAAACAATTACCATTAGGAATAGTAATTTTACAATGAACAAATTGAGAAGATTGAGAAAGAACAGTTATACTCAACTTGTCACTATGCCACATGATCCAAATTCCACCAGCAAATCCCTGAGCTTCTTCTACAACAAAACTATCATACCCCACTTTCTTTATAAGCTTTCTACAGATTCCACTGTGAGTTCGAGGTTCAACCACAACGGTCATATCCACCATATGTTTCTTAATCAGAGTTTTAAGGGCATTGCCAAACTCCCTTCTAGCAGCCCCTCTTGAATTCCATATGAGAAAATTCATTAAAAACTTTGAGATTGGTGTACAAGGCCTGAAAATCCCTGTTTTTCACAATCCCTCAATGTGATGTTATCATTAGCACTTACATATTCCATCTCATTTGCAACATTTTCCTGCACACCGTCTTCAGCCATAGGGTCAGGAGGTTTCGGGTCAAGATGATCATTTGAAGTCTTCATTACTTGACCAATGGAGACTTGATTTTGGTGTTTAGGTATCAAACCATTCGTATTATGGTGATTAGTACTGCTAGGATTATCCATCCCAACAGAACTACCTTCTCCATTATCCTTTGACAGATTCGGATTTTTTTCATAAACAATAGCCATATGTATGTTAATTTTTTAAAATTATTTTTCACAAATTTTTAGGTTGTAAAAATAATTTTGTAACAAGTGATTTTTTTTTCTTTTTTATTGAATTAAATTAACAATTAACATAGAATTAATAAAAAATTTAGAAATACACTTATAATTACATTTTAAAAGCAATTTTTTTATATAAAAAAAGAAATTTCTTATTATTATCTAAATATGAAAAAATCTTATGAGATAATTTTTAAAATTATATTTTCAAATACAAATTAATTATTTATATATTAAATTTTAAAAAATAATTTTTTAATATCAAAATTCTGAAAACTAGGTATGCAAAAATCTTTAGTAAATAGACCTGAAATATATTCAGTGAAAGCCATTTTTTTCAGCAAAAGTTTATTCAGTTCGCATATGGCTCGTGACTTTTATGACATGTCAATCTCACGTCAATAATTTAAAGTTAAACGTCTGTACCAAAAAAAAAAGTTAAACGTCACAAAATAACAAGAGGGAGGTAAATAAATGACAAAAAGTACAAAACAAAATGTGGTGACGTTTTTTATTATTTTTAGATTTCTTTCTTAGTTAGCTCATGCAATTGGACAATATATTAAGGGTTTTATATTTATCATTTAACATAATATAACTTCACTTTCCTACATACATATTAAAGAGGTGGGTTGGGTCCACATGTTTTTCTTTCTTTTTCATCATTCCACTTTCTCTCTCCCGTTTGATGTGAGAATTGGAAACAACATTTATATTATGTTATATAATACTAATAAAACCCATATATTAATGTAGAACTTTAGGTAGAGGTAGTAAAAATTGTAATATCTGACTCCCTCCTTAACTATATAAAATGTTCATGAGAGGTTTCAAACTTCACATGATTCTGCAGCATCATGGCAGTGGTAGAAGAAAAAGGCCCTGCAAGTGGGAGAGAAGATTACACTCAAGATGGCACAGTGGACCTAAAAGGTAGACCCGTTTCAAGATCAAATACTGGAAGATGGAGAGCATGTTCCTTCATAGTAGGTAAATGCAGCCCTTTGGGGCCTTAGTGCCATTCTGATACTTTTTTCAATTTGACCTTTTTTGGATGGGTTCATTTTTCTCATCTTACTGAAACAAAATTATCTGATGAAAAAAAATAATAATTATATACTACGGATAATATATAATTATAATTATAAAATTATTTTTTTTCTTTCCGTCATATCAGCTCATAATATCTTAATGTCTTAGGGAAAAAAAAAACAAGTACTTTAATATTATAATTATGTATTACCTATAATATATAGTTAATTTTTTTTTTGCATGAGATGATTTTTTTCCAACTATTTCCGTTCTTGGATACCATGCTTAATTTATTTTTCCGGGATTACCTACTTACCCTTTATCACGGTGAATTGACAATAATTTATTGTTTGCTAATTATATTTAATATTTGACAATTTACTTGAGCATAGTAACCTTATTTATGATAACAGAACTAATTAATGTCACTTCTGAATATGATAAATGCACGTGTTTACCTACAGGTTATGAAATGATTGAGAGGATGTCATACTATGGGGTAGCATCAAACCTAGTGCTGTATCTAACAAAGAAGCTTCATGAAGGCACTGTGAAATCTTCAAACAACGTTACCAACTGGGTAGGTACAGTATGGATAATGCCAGCTGCAGGAGCTTACATAGCCGATGCCTATCTTGGTCGATATTGGACCTTTGTAATATCATCTGCCATTTACCTTTTGGCATGAAATTAATGTGATGTTAGTTTTATTTTATTTTCACCATTTCAATATTACTTGTTTATGCATATTGGTCAACTCCACTAAATTGTGATTATGCATGTTTCTGTCTTTCATGGGTTTAATGTTTCTTCATTTATACGCTTCAATTTGAGTCTAGGCCAAAAAATTATACATGTATTTATTTTTCTTAATTTTATTTAGTTCATATCATAATCTATTTAAATTATATTAAATACAGAATACCTGATCAAGCAGCACTAAACAGAGTTATAATTTTAAAAAATATTTTTTAATTTTACTAAAAATAATTTATTTATTTTATACAAGTGAAAATTAGACACATAACTTAATACATCTTACCCAAATCTTTCACCAAAAATACTTGAAGTTTTACTTAGAGCCAAATTATAAATCGTAGCCCGGGTTAAATTAAAATTTTGTTTCGAGTCAAATTATAATTAATTATATAATTATATATAATAAGTACAATCCGTTAAAATTTAGCTCGGGCCGAGGCCACACTCACGGTATATGTGGCTCCGCCACTGTTTTTATGTCTATAGTACATAAATTTATCTACTACAACATGAGAAATATTAAACCCATTTTTAATATTAATAAACCATAACTAGGACATGCCCTTGTTTTCTTTAACTGTAGGGAATGTGTTTGTTGACTCTAGCAGTGTCACTACCAGCATTGAGACCACCACCATGTGCTCAAGGTGTAGAAGACAATGATTGCCAACGAGCATCGTCATTGCAAATTGGTATTTTCTTCTTTGCCTTGTACATCATTGCAGCAGGGACAGGGGGAACCAAGCCCAACATTTCTACAATGGGAGCAGACCAATTTGATGGGTTTGAGCCCAAAGAGAGGTCCCAAAAGCTTTCCTTCTACAATTGGTGGGTGTTTTATATTCTAATTGGTACCATCTTTGCCCAAACTGTGTTGGTTTATATACAAGACAATGTGGGTTTTGGCCTTGGATATGGGATTCCAACCATTGGGCTTGCTGTTTCAATATTGGTGTTTCTGTTAGGAACTCCACTTTATAGGCATAGGTTGCCCTTAGGTAGCCCTTTAACTAGGATGGCTCAGGTCTTTGTGGCTGCTATGAGGAAGTGGAAGGTACATGTCCCTTGCGATCCAAAAGAGCTACATGAACTAAGCACAGAAGAGTATACAATTAAAGGGAGAAACAGAATTTACCACAGCTCTTCAATAAGGTTACTAATCTAATTACTTTTTAGTTTTTACCATTTGAAATATCACATCAACTTGATAATCTTGTGTTTATATCTCTTTTCCTAGACATTTAACACAATCTTATAAAATTGTGAATATTTACAAAGAAGGATTCAATGGATGTTCTTTAAGGCTTTGTTTGGGAGTTGGTTTTAGGAGGGAAAGGAAAGGAAAGAGAGGATTTTAGTAAGCCCTCCCCTTGTTTGTGAGTTTAAAAAAAGGAAGGGGAGGGAATTAAAGATTTTCATAAACCCTCCAAAACCCTCATCTTTATTAAAATTGAAGTTCCCCCAACCTGGGGGTTTTAAGGGGTAAAACATTTTAAATTACTTAATTACCCTCATTTAAATAATTTTTAGAAGGAGAAATTAATTTTTAGAGGGAGAATATTTTTTATTAAAAATTACATTATTAGTTTTTTTGTTTAGAGATTTTACATTTAGAGAGAGAAAATAATTTTTAGAAATTTTAAACTTAATTTAATTAGTAATGTATAATAATTATATTGATTTTAAAAAAAAAGGATAAAATGGTAAAAATATCTCATTAATCCTCCATTTCCCTCCCATTCCATTTTTTTTACTCGCAAACAAGGGAAGGGGTTACCCTCCAATTTCCTCCCCTTCCCTCCCCTCCCTTCCCCTTGGATCCCATTCCTTCCATTCCCCTCCAAACTTCCAAACAAAGCCTAAGGCTTTGTTTGGGAGTTGGTTTTAGGAGGGGAAGGAAAGGAAAGGGAGGGTTTTAGTAAGCCCTCCCCTTGTTTGTGAGTTTAAAAAAGGAGGGGAAAGAATTGGAGGTTTTTACTAAATCCTCCAAAACCCTCATTCTTCCTAAAATTAAAGTTCCCCCAATTTGGGGGGTTTGAGGAGGGAAATATTAAAAATTACTTATCTACCCTTAGCATTAAAATGTAAAAACTACATAAATGTGAATCATTGTTAAACGTGACATTATTAGAAAAGTCTCAAATACCAACAAAATTTATCGACAAAAAATATTTTGTCAAAAATAGTGATGAAATTTTTGATGAAAATCACATGCGTCAAAAAAATTTCGTCAAAACTAAAGACGAAACAAGATTTTGTCATAATCACTGACATAAATTTTTTACGGGAAAGAATTCAGTCAAAACTATTGACGAATCTCAATTCCGTTGAAACTTTGAACGAAAATATTTGCGTCCAAATTTGACGAAACACATCTCTACCGAAAAGTTTCAACGTAAAACAATTACGTCTAAATTTTTTACGGAAAATATTTCCATCAAAATTTGAGACTAAAAACATTTCTGCAAAAGCATTTGACAAAAAAATTTTGTCAAAATTCTTTACAGAATCTAAATTTCATCAAAATATTTCATAAAAAAATATATTCATCGAAATTTTTGACGAAAAATATTTCCATCAAAATTTTCAATGCAAGACATGTATTCCTATTTTGATGATCGGTTCTTTGTGACCGATCAAACTTCATCATGGAAGCTTTGTACAGTGACTCAAGTTGAGGAAACGTACCAAGCAAATGACAAAAATGATTCCTATTTTGATGACTACATGTATTCCAAGCACCATGATAGCTCAAACCAGCACACTCTTCATCAGACAAGGCACCACACTAGACAGGAGAATGGGACCCCATTTTGAAATCCCTCCTGCATGTCTTACAGCATTTATAAACATCTTCATGCTGATAACTGTTGTAATCTATGACCCTTTTTTTGTTCCTTGGATCCGACGTTACACAAAGAACCCCAGAGGGATCTCAATGCTGCAGAGACTTGGAGTTGGCCTTGTGCTTCACGTCATTATAATGATTACTGCATGCTTTGCTGAAAGAAAGAGACTCAGTGTTGCAAGAGAAAACAACCTCTTAGGCCAACATGATACACTTCCTCTTTCTATTTTCATCCTCCTCCCTCAGTTTGCTTTGACAGGGATTGCTGATACCTTTGTTGATGTTGCTAAGTAGAGGTGGCAAAGTGGGCGGCCGGCCCGCCCCGCCATCAACCTGCCAAAAAATGAGTCAGCCCGCCCCGCCCCGCTTTTGAAAGTGGGATGAAAACCTCAGCCCGCCCCGCCCCGTTTGGCGGGTTAGGCCGCCAGCCCGAGCCTATTTTACAATAACCCACCTCGGCCCGCCTATGTCCGCCATCAACCCGCCAAAAAATGAGCCCGCCCCACTTTTGAGATGAGTTGAAAAACTCAGTCCGCCCCGCCCCGTTTGGCGGGTTGGGTGGGTTGGCCCGCCGATCCGAGCCCATTTTGCCGGCTCTATTGCTAAGCTAGAGTTCTTCTATGATCAAGCACCTGAAACCATGAAAAGTCTTGGAACATCTTATTTCACAACAACCTTGAGCATTGGAAGTTTTTTCAGTACTTTTCTTCTATCAACTGTTGCTGATCTCACTCGTAGACATGGTCATAAGGGTTGGATTTTGGATAATCTAAACGTCTCCCACTTGGATTATTATTATGCATTCATGGCTGTACTAAGCTTTATCAACTTCCTTTGCTTTTTGGTTGCTGCTAAGTTCTTTGTCTATAATGTTGACGCAACACAAAACAAATCAGGCTTGGAGGTGAACCCTGCTTCATCCCAGGACAATACTGGAATAAGCCAGAGCACCCCACAACTAGATGCCAAGTGCTAGGGAAAACAGCTTCTATGTTCTTGCTATATAAGACTCTTGAGAATGTAAAGAAAGCAATGATACGAACATGAAGAAAAGTAATTCAGTTTCTTCTCAGTTGCTTTTGAGTATTATTGGTAAAAAACCCTTCAGCCATATTATATGTCAAAAGGCCAGCATTTTAACCTCGACTATCTTCACTGTACCTAAAATAAATTTAATTAGCTAGCAGAAGTTTTGATATTATATTATGTTAATTTTGTAAAGAATGAAAAGAAAAAAAGTATATCTTACATAATTTCATTTATCTTCCAATATAATTTGATGCTTTTTCCCGGTCTAATAAGAGGCGCCACATAATTCTTTTTTCTTTTAGCTCCAAGCTAAAATGCTAGATTATAAAGTGATAAAAAAACTTGAGGTGTTTTTTAATATCAAAATACCGGTGTTTTAAAAATTGGCTCGGACTGTCCGGGTTGGCCTGGTCTCAGGTGACCCGGTGGGTTCCCTGGTTTGAGTGGTCATTTGGACCCGTTGACTCGGCTTAGACACGGCGACTCGATGACCCGGTTGACCCTTTTTTTTTTTGGTAAATTTTTTTTTTTTGTTTTTTGATAAATCTTTTTTTTCTTCTAAGAACTCTTGAATTAAATCATAATTATATTTTGTGATTAATATGATTAAAGAGTAAAGTGAAAATAAGAAGATATTTTGGACTAATGCAGTTTGTTTATGTAATTTAGTTGCATGTTATAATGATCTCAAGAAGTTAAGTGGGGATAAACACTTATGGTCTCATCTCAAGGTGGACACTTTCTCCTAAGTGTATATTTCATGCTACTATTTGTTATCATATGATTTAGTTTATCTGTGTTATGTCAAAGTCACAAAATGTGTATTTAGCTTACATTGCAATTTTAATCTAATGTTAGAGGATATGGTATAGAGCTAGAAGTATAGAAATTTATAATATTTGCTAGAGAACCAATTTATTTTTTGAAGTTGTTCGATAATTTTTTTATGTGAATTTTTAATAAAGTAATATGTTTATATTTTTTTAATATGTGAATAGTAAATTGGGATGAACCAATGACCCAATAACTCAGTAGCTCGACCGAGTCAATTATCGACCCGAGTTTTAAAAGAATGCAAAATACCCGATAAGCTTTACTTCTTCATCTTCTGAACTTGTAAATAGAACTCCAAAATCTACTCTACGGTGTCTCTCAAGTATCAAAATACTCATCTTCTCGCAGGAAAATATTTCTCAGAGGGAGAATGCACACACCTAGCTATTAGTTGTATCCTTTGACCACCACTCTTGCTTTGCGTTTGATTGTTGACCAGTCAAAGTTAAACTCTGTTTTGAACACTTATTTCATTTGACTCCAATAACTTTGTGGTTGTTTGGTCTTTCAACAAGATGTCATTAATCATCTCCAGCGAATATTATGCGTTGCTTTTCTCCAAAAGCCAGTTTTATTTGTTGGCCTTGGTTGAACTTGTTGTTAGAATTCAAATCACACTTTGCAACTATCCGCCGTCATACTAGAAGAATCAAGAATTGGCAAACCAGAAAATTCAGGAAGCTATGAGATTTATGTTAGAATTCAAACTTAATTTTGATTCTACCTCCAAAGAATTCAAATTCAAATTGAACTTCTCCATCATCTATCAAGAATCTTATGGAACCTTGTAGAAAGCTATGGATGCTTGAAGAAAATTCATGAAACTTATGGAGACTTGGAGAAGCTTGAGGAAGATTGAAGAAGAATCCAATCCTATCCATTGCCAACTCATGATGAGTTGGAAATCTTATCCTATCACCATGAGTTGTCTTTAGTGTATGGTTGATATTAGTGTTCAAAATCAATTTGAAGACTAGAAAGGTCAAAAATGGTGGCTAGTGGTTATAATAGTTTGTCAAGTTCAATTTGAACTCTTTTATGTATGTCTATATATATAGGGTGTGTAGTATGTTAGGCATATGGTTGTAATGAGTGAATAGAAGGATTAAAAGGTGTGTGGAAAGTGTTGAAACACTTGTGAAGAAAATAGAAAGAAGAAAAGAGAGTGTGAGAGTTATATTGAGAAAAATTAGTGATAGTGTTGTAACACTTGTATTTTGTTTGTAAAAGTTTGATACTATTGTATTTGTTCTATTTTGTCTATTCCATCTCCAACAAGTGGTATCAGAGCATATCATTAAATTTCCAATAATTGATATTAGAGGAATTGTAATTCCAACAAGTGGTATCAGAGCCTCGTTCGATCAAAGAGGCAAATCAGAGCCTTCGATTTGGGAGCTGTGGTGAAGAGAAGTGCTGAAGCATTGTGAAAGAAAAAGAAGAGTTTCAAAGCTACGTTCTGGGAGCCGTGATGGAGATTCCAAAATTTTATGGAAATGAAGGAGATGATGAAGCCTCAAGATGGTTAATTTGTTTGAAAGAATATTTTCAGGCAGAGAAAATCGATGAAGATGCAAAGTTTATGGAAGCTGTGAGAAAACTAAGAGGAAGCGCGTTTAGTTGGTATCAAGAATGGTGTCAAGGATGGATATGGTCCAATCTTGATGCAAGCTGGAAGGACTTTGAGAAGGCATTTAAAGCAAAATATCTACCTGAAGTTTGTTTTGTTGATGATGACACAGAATCAAGTACCCCAGAATCAGAACTTGATATCCAAAATGATTTGAAGTCAGAAAAATCAGAGACTATGGAAGAAGAAGAGGAACATCAAGAAGAAGCTGAAGCTGATAAGATTGATGATATGGAAGAAGATACAGAAGGTTATGAGTGGATGAATAAATCTGCTTTGACGAAACAAAATGAAGAAAAAAGAATAGGAAAAGGTGACAACAAGCGTAGTGGTGATCCTGACGACGTCAATGATGAAGATGAGGAATACGAGGAAGAAGAGGATTTGGGAACAAAGTACCCTGTTTGCTATTTAGGTACTGCTAAGGAAGATGAAATATCTAGTGATTTTGAACAGAAAGTGAAGCCATGGAGCAGTAGCAACAAGTCAGGGGGAGTACCAACAAAGAAGACAAATAAAGGAGAAATAATTCCAGTAAAAGAAAAACAAACTCTCGTGGATGTGCCAGAAAAGCAAAAGAAAGAAGATATTATGAAAAATGAGCAAAGTGAAAAACCCAGAATTACTTGGTCAAATTTGGCAGAGATCATGCATGCACCAGAGATGCCACAAACATCACAAACACCGAAAAAGACTATTTATCTTCCACCAATCCCGAAGCCACCAGATAAATATGTTTCACAAAATATGATTAGAATGCAAAGTCTGATTTGAGGGGGAGTGTTAGAATTCAAATCACACTTTGCAACTATCCGCCGTCATACTAGAAGAATCAAGAATTGGCAAACCAGAAAATTCAGGAAGCTATGAGATTTATGTTAGAATTCAAACTTAATTTTGATTCTACCTCCAAAGAATTCAAATTCAAATTGAACTTCTCCATCATCTATCAAGAATCTTATGGAACCTTGTAGAAAGCTATGGATGCTTGAAGAAAATTCATGAAACTTATGGAGACTTGGAGAAGCTTGAGGAAGATTGAAGAAGAATCCAATCCTATCCATTGCCAACTCATGATGAGTTGGAAATCTTATCCTATCACCATGAGTTGTCTTTAGTGTATGGTTGATATTAGTGTTCAAAATCAATTTGAAGACTAGAAAGGTCAAAAATGGTGGCTAGTGGTTATAATAGTTTGTCAAGTTCAATTTGAACTCTTTTATGTATGTCTATATATATAGGGTGTGTAGTATGTTAGGCATATGGTTGTAATGAGTGAATAGAAGGATTAAAAGGTGTGTGGAAAGTGTTGAAACACTTGTGAAGAAAATAGAAAGAAGAAAAGAGAGTGTGAGAGTTATATTGAGAGAAAAATTAGTGATAGTGTTGTAACACTTGTATTTTGTTTGTAAAAGTTTGATACTATTGTATTTGTTCTATTTTGTCTATTCCATCTCCAACAAGTGGTATCAGAGCATATCATTAAATTTCCAATAATTGATATTAGAGGAATTGTAATTCCAACAAGTGGTATCAGAGCCTCGTTCGATCAAAGAGGCAAATCAGAGCCTTCGATTTGGGAGCTGTGGTGAAGAGAAGTGCTGAAGCATTGTGAAAGAAAAAGAAGAGTTTCAAAGCTACGTTCTGGGAGCCGTGATGGAGATTCCAAAATTTTATGGAAATGAAGGAGATGATGAAGCCTCAAGATGGTTAATTTGTTTGAAAGAATATTTTCAGGCAGAGAAAATCGATGAAGATGCAAAGTTTATGGAAGCTGTGAGAAAACTAAGAGGAAGCGCGTTTAGTTGGTATCAAGAATGGTGTCAAGGATGGATATGGTCCAATCTTGATGCAAGCTGGAAGGACTTTGAGAAGGCATTTAAAGCAAAATATCTACCTGAAGTTTGTTTTGTTGATGATGACACAGAATCAAGTACCCCAGAATCAGAACTTGATATCCAAAATGATTTGAAGTCAGAAAAATCAGAGACTATGGAAGAAGAAGAGGAACATCAAGAAGAAGCTGAAGCTGATAAGATTGATGATATGGAAGAAGATACAGAAGGTTATGAGTGGATGAATAAATCTGCTTTGACGAAACAAAATGAAGAAAAAAGAATAGGAAAAGGTGACAACAAGCGTAGTGGTGATCCTGACGACGTCAATGATGAAGATGAGGAATACGAGGAAGAAGAGGATTTGGGAACAAAGTACCCTGTTTGCTATTTAGGTACTGCTAAGGAAGATGAAATATCTAGTGATTTTGAACAGAAAGTGAAGCCATGGAGCAGTAGCAACAAGTCAGGGGGAGTACCAACAAAGAAGACAAATAAAGGAGAAATAATTCCAGTAAAAGAAAAACAAACTCTCGTGGATGTGCCAGAAAAGCAAAAGAAAGAAGATATTATGAAAAATGAGCAAAGTGAAAAACCCAGAATTACTTGGTCAAATTTGGCAGAGATCATGCATGCACCAGAGATGCCACAAACATCACAAACACCGAAAAAGACTATTTATCTTCCACCAATCCCGAAGCCACCAGATAAATATGTTTCACAAAATATGATTAGAATGCAAAGTCTGATTTGAGGGGGAGTGTTAGAATTCAAATCACACTTTGCAACTATCCGCCGTCATACTAGAAGAATCAAGAATTGGCAAACCAGAAAATTCAGGAAGCTATGAGATTTATGTTAGAATTCAAACTTAATTTTGATTCTACCTCCAAAGAATTCAAATTCAAATTGAACTTCTCCATCATCTATCAAGAATCTTATGGAACCTTGTAGAAAGCTATGGATGCTTGAAGAAAATTCATGAAACTTATGGAGACTTGGAGAAGCTTGAGGAAGATTGAAGAAGAATCCAATCCTATCCATTGCCAACTCATGATGAGTTGGAAATCTTATCCTATCACCATGAGTTGTCTTTAGTGTATGGTTGATATTAGTGTTCAAAATCAATTTGAAGACTAGAAAGGTCAAAAATGGTGGCTAGTGGTTATAATAGTTTGTCAAGTTCAATTTGAACTCTTTTATGTATGTCTATATATATAGGGTGTGTAGTATGTTAGGCATATGGTTGTAATGAGTGAATAGAAGGATTAAAAGGTGTGTGGAAAGTGTTGAAACACTTGTGAAGAAAATAGAAAGAAGAAAAGAGAGTGTGAGAGTTATATTGAGAGAAAAATTAGTGATAGTGTTGTAACACTTGTATTTTGTTTGTAAAAGTTTGATACTATTGTATTTGTTCTATTTTGTCTATTCCATCTCCAACAAGTGGTATCAGAGCATATCATTAAATTTCCAATAATTGATATTAGAGGAATTGTAATTCCAACACTTGTAGTGCCACAAAGATTAAGAATTAGGAAAAATCTTTCTTTAAAATGAGATTGATTCTAAACAAGCACGTAAAGATAATATTCATCCTTAAATGTTAGTGGGTTAAGATCATCATACACTTTAAATTAAATAAACAATAGATACACCCTTCCTCACTTTGAAAACAAACACATTTCAAAAGAATCTTATTTTAAAAATTAGAGGTGCTTCAACCTTCATGATACATGTTATGTCTCTACCTACATGTTATGTTATATCTGCTATCCACATACACTCTTCTATACTTAAGGGAAAGCATCAAAATTCCCACGTAAGTTTTCTCATAATTACTTGTACTTTCTCCGAAACTTTTAATTATTTACACTTCTATTTAAAGTTTTTTTTATCATTTACTTCCTAAGAATTAATTTTTTTTAAAAATATCAAAACTATCCTTAAAACAAAACAAAAACAAAAAAACAAATAAAAAAAATACACAAAAAGGATCCAATTAACCATAAAGGGTGGGTTACGGTGGAAAAAATATATCCAAAATCCAAAATAAGCTTTGACTACGGAAAAGAACACGAAAAGGATCCAGTTCACCATAAAGGGTGGGTGATGTTGTGAGAGAGTTGGCTTTTGGAGAGAAAGAAGGCAAAAGGGTCATCAAAAACATAAATACAAAAAACAGAAATCACAAAACCACAAGCTTCAAACAAAGAGATATATGCACGCAGATCTACGAAATCCAACACAATAACGTTTACAAATTTTTCTCCTCCTCCTATAATTTAGAGTTGTGTAGCGTTGTATCTTGCGTTCTCTCTCTTCCTCTACAGCGATAAGGAAGAAAGTTACGGCGTATTAGATGAAAACAAGGCGACGCAAGTTGCAGTTGTGGGACATCCTCTATGTTATTTTTTTTTTTCTGTTTTATTTTAAGGGTAGTTAAAAAATTTAACTCTATTAACTTTATTTTGGATGGAAAATCAAGTTAGGGGTAATAAAGAAACTTAAGAACATAAATGATTCAAAATTTTGGGAAAGGGTGTTTTTGAAATTTTCCTCCATTGAGGCCAAGTGTATATATGGATGTATTCGTATAAGAAAAATGCTTTCGGCATTGACAATTTTCTTACTTTAGTTTCAAGGCGACGTTTATATAATACGAAGTGCTTGCCCAAGGCAAGAACGAAGCATGAGATAGAGACACGTGGGCCATAGCATTGCACGTAACCATTGAATTAAAAAGTGAATAAAACATGGAGAGTTATTTTTTCTTATTAGTGATTCTTCGATTTTCGTGTAATATTTTTTTTTTTCTTAATAGATGTGGGCCCCAATTAAGATGTGTCTTCAACATGAGAAAATTTTCCCCTACCACATAAGAAAATCAAAACCCATGAAACATATAACTTCAATAAGAAAAAGCCATTTTAATCAACAGATTTTTTTTTTAGTGTAAGCTCTTCAGTCTTCGCTCAAGACATTTTGCAACATATAACGTCACGTCAACTTCTAAAATCTAATAGCTATGACGATAATTCATAGGTAAACATCACCCAATACTCAAAAAAAATAAAGAGACGGGAAATGAGTGAAAAATGACAACAAGTACAAAACAAACCGCGGCGGCGCGGCCGATTCCTTTTGTTTTTTTTTTGTTCTTTCGGCCTTATGTTTTTTTCTTGTTAGTTGGCTCATGCAAATGGACAATGTATAACTTTAGGTTGGGAAAGCTAAGCTTCTAAAATCAGATTACCCTTCTTATTGTAACCATATATATATATATAAAGCTCATGAGAAGCTAGAAATCTCGCATGATCAAGTTGTTGTTCTTCTCCAACATCATGTCAGTGGTAGAAGAAAAAGGCCCTGCAAGTGGGAAAGAAGATTACACTCAAGATGGCACTGTGGACTTAAAAGGTAGACCCATTTTAAGATCAAAGACTGGACGATGGAAAGCTTGTTCCTTCATAGTAGGTAAATGAATCCTTAACTTTGATTTCAGCCTTTTTCAATATGCTAATCCTTTCTTTAAAGAATGATTATCACTTTCTTTCTTTTTGAATATGGGATATGCATGTTTGTGTGCGTGTGCAATTTATAGGGTATGAAGCGTTTGAGAGGATGGCTTACTACGGGATAGCATCAAACCTAGTGGTGTATCTAACAACGAAGCTCCATGAGGGCACTGTGAAATCTTCAAACAACGTTACCAACTGGGTGGGTTCAGTGTGGTTGATGCCACTTGCAGGGGCTTACATAGCCGATGCCTATTTTGGTCGGTATTGGACCTTTGTAATTGCATCCTTCATTTATCTTTTGGTAAGAAATGTTAGATTTATTTTCATCATTCTAATATTACTTAGTGGTAAAGAAAGATTGAACTTGAAACAATAATCTTGGATGAACATTGTGCTTTTTTAATATATATATATATATATATATATATATATATATATAGGTAGGATCCTTCATTCCTTTGATATCAGTATCAAATTTGAAATTTGACACCTCACCTGATAGCTCGAGCCATTAGATCAAAAAAGATTAACGACTCTGATTTATAAGCATATGATACCATTGATTTTTTTTATCTAATGGCTCTCAGGTGAGGAGTCAAATTTCAAATTTGACACTGGTGTCAAATGATCCTACCTCATATATATAGTGTCAAATTTGAAGTTTGACACATCGTCTGATAGCCGTTAGATAAAAAAAAATCAATGGTGTCACATGCTTACAAATCAGAGTCGTTGATCTCTTTTTATCTAACACTCTCAGATGAGGTGTTAAAGGATCCTACCTCATATATATATATATATATATATATATATATATATATATATATGTGTGTGTGTGTAGAAAAAGTATTTCTATAATCACTTTAGATAATATTATCTACAACTATTCCTTTTTAATTAAGTCTGACTAGCAAGATATAAAAGTTACATATTCTTCTCCGCCACATCAGTCGATAATGTTTGAAAAGAGAAAAAAAAAATAGTTGTAGATAATCTTATCTAAAATAACCGTAGAAATATTTAACCATGTAAATATATTAGTTGTAGACAACCTTATCTAAAGTAACCGTAGAAATATTTAACCATGTAAATATATTAGTTGTAGACAACCTTATCTAAAGTAACCGTAGAAATATTTAACCATATATATATATATAACAAAAAATATTTCTACCATCGCTTTAGATAAGGTTATCTACATCTACCCAAAAACTACGTCGTTTTGATTAATGAAGAGTGTTTTTGTAATTCTAGGTGAATTAATGAAGGGTGTTTCTGTAATTTTATTTATTTTTTATCATATGCATTTTACTGAAACACCTTTCATTAATTCACCTAAAATTACAAAAACACCCTTCATTTATTCACCTAAAATTATAGAAACACACTTCATTAATCAAACAACACGTAGTTTTGGTAGCCGTATATAACCTCCTTATCTAAAGTGGTTGTACCGTGTATATATTCAGGCTTAACTAAATTGTGATCATGTATGTTACTTATTTTTTGTGATTATAAACGGGACATGCCCTTGTTTTCGTTGAGCACAGGGAATGAGTTTGCTGACTCTAGCAGTTTCACTACCAGCACTGAGGCCACCACCATGTGCTCAAGGCGTGGCAGACCAGAGTTGCCCTCGGGCTTCATCGTTTCAAAGGGGTATCTTCTTCTTTGCCTTATACATCATTGCAATGGGCACAGGGGGAACCAAGCCCAATATTTCTACTATGGGAGCAGACCAATTTGATGAGTTTGAGCCCAAAGAGAGATCCCATAAGCTTTCCTTCTTCAATTGGTGGTACTTTAGTATTTTCTTTGGTACCCTTTTCTCCAACACATTCTTGGTTTACATACAAGACAAAAGGAGTTGGACCGTTGGATATGGGATTCCAACCCTTGGGCTTGCTTTTTCAGTATTGGTGTTTCTGCTAGGATCTCCATTTTATAGGCACAAATTGCCTTCAGGAAGCCCTATAACAAGGATCCTTCAGGTATTTGTGGCTGCTGTGAGGAAGCGGAAGGTACATGTCCCAGATGATCCAAAAGAGCTACATGAACTTAACATAGAAAACTATACAAGTAACGGGAGAAACAGAATTGATAGCAGCTCTGCATTAAGGTTAAAGTCATTACTTTTACTACTTCAAACTTCACAAATTTTCCACGTCACAGATATTTGGCATGAATCATTTTTGTTATAGAAATATAAAGTTATTAATGTTGGCTCATCCAAAAACTTAAGATTTTGTATTGAATTAGTTTTTTACATGTCATCAGCGTCTCGGTGTCACTGGTTCGATTCTCACCGTTTCATAATTAGTTAATAATTAATTAAGTATTATAGAGTTTCTTAACACAGATTGGGCTGATGCATCATCCACCCTTACCATTTTTTGGTTGAATTGGTTATTTACAATTTTCATTTGCATAAACCTGACTCCCTTCTCTGCTTTCAGTTTCCTTGACAAAGCAGCTATTAAGACTGGACAAACTTCATCATGGATGCTTTGTACAGTGACCCAAGTTGAGGAAACCAAGCAAATGATAAAAATGATACCTATTTTGATTACAACAATTATTCCAAGCACCTTGACAGTTCAAGCGAACACACTCTTCATCAAACAAGGCACCACGCTAGACAGGAGTATGGGACCCCATTTTGATATCCCTCCTGCATGTCTTACAGCATTTATAACTATCTTCTTGCTGTTAAGCGTTGTAATCTATGACCGGCTTTTTGTTCCTGCTCTCCGACACTACACAAAGAACCCCAGAGGGATCACAATGCTGCAGAGAATTGGAATTGGCCTCGTGCTGCACGTGATTCTCATGATCATTGCATGCTTTGCTGAAAGAAAGAGACTCAGTGTTGCAAGAGAAAACAACCTCTTAGGCCAGCATGATACAATTCCACTCACTATTTTCATTCTCCTCCCTCAGTTCGCCTTGGTTGGGATTGCTGAGAGCTACATTGATATTGCCAAGATAGAGTTCTTCTATGATCAAGCACCAAATGGCATGAAAAGTTTGGGAACATCATATTTCACAACCACCTTGGGTCTTGGAAGTTTTTTCAGTAGTTTTCTTCTATCAACCGTTGTTGATATCACCGAGAGACAAAGCCACAAGGGTTGGGTTTTGGATAATCTAAATGTCTCCCATTTAGATTATTATTATGCATTCATGGCTGTACTGAGCTTTATCAACTTCCTTTGCTTTTTGGTTGTAGCCAAGTGCTATACCTATAACGTTGATGCAACAGAAAACAAATCGGGCTTGGAGATGATTTCTGCTTCATCTACAGTAAAGGAATAAGCCAAAGCACTCCACAACCAGATGTCAAGTGCTAAGGAAAACAACTCCTCTATTCCGAGCTGCAGAACTATTCTGCTGTGACTCCTTTTCTTAGCTTAGACTTGCCACTTTAGAGCTTAGTTAAAGACGAAAGCTGTGTTTAAGAACATTGAAGAAATCATGGTGAGTTTCACATCCATGCTGAGAAAATTTCCGCCGGTGTTCTTTCTTGCATCCATACATTAATAAATCAGCAACTTCTATTCGGTTACTTTTAAGTACTTCTAGAAACACTTGACCATTATACGCTAAAAATACCAGCTTATTAACCTAAACTATATTCCCCGTGCCTAAAATTCAATTACGTAAGTATGGAATATAATAAAACTAACCACCAGAAACGTAGAGTCTGCTCTGAATATGGTCTTGAAGTTAAGCAGGACCAAAAATAAATAAAACGAAAAATTGCTAAGAACACTCTCTTCAACATACTTCTTATTATCACATAAAATCTTATTTTGATCCCACAAGGAAAACCTAGAGTTTCGTAAAACTAGTATGAAATTTTTATCCAATAATAATATGGGATATATTTTTCTTATGTTGTAGGAAAGAAATTATCTCATGTTGTAGAAATAAAAATATAAGTGACCCACGGTTAAGAAGAGAGAAAAAAAAAGTGGTGGGACCCAACCCTTTTTGTGTGTAGGAAAGTTGCTTATCTTGTGTAAAATGAGATAAACATAACCCTAATAATATTAAATGTTAATAAAAAGTATTGCTAATATTTCTCAAAAAGTTAATAGCTTTTGATATTTACTCATTGTAGAACTCATCTCATGAGGAAAAAAATTTAGTGCTCCAGGCCCCATGTGGTCTTTCCATTCAGTGAGTGACAATTGTACAAAAATTTATATTTTATTTTTTCTCTCTCCTCTCTCTTTAATAGTTATCTCATCCTGATTGGTTTGGACCACTGAATCAATGGTGGTCCAGTATCACCAAAATTCTTCTCCTCTCATAACAGGCATGATTGTCGGTATATATATAGCTAAGTCACAAAGACATGCCGTGAAAGCAAACAACCAAACTACTTGATATTAATACTAAAACTCATGACAAGAGATATACCAAGTAATCTAACAATAAATTTAATTTCAAGACATGAGGGGGCACAATAAGAAAAGAGACAAAAAAATGTTAAAAGTCATGGTGGGCTAAACAGAACAAATAGTTTAGCATATCCGACTAGATATTTCAGTAGCAAGACAGACAAAATAAGAGGCATTCTTTCGTTGCATGAACATATGATGCAATGAAAGAATATTTACATTGGCCAATGCCCGAAGTCTGCCAGCTTTTGGGCCACCATGACACCCGAGACTAATTTCATATGGTTCTTCTTCTACAGGATTCATTACTTCCACGGATGCTTTTATCCCTACAATAAAAGATATATAGCATCAACATGAATAAGCAGAAAAAAAAAATGCATAACAAGTTGCTCGGCTTCCTCTTTCACTGCTAAGCCCAAGCCCATTTGAGGGGTTTCCTAAAAACTTTAACCCTAATTTTCACCTCCTCTATGTATATTCATTAGTTATGGGTGGAGATTAGATCTGAGCAGAGAGATTAGAAATTTGAAAATTTGAGAAAAAATTGTTTGGCCAAAGTTTTATGCTTTGTATTTGAGAGATTTCTAGAGAGAGTTTGAGTGAAACATCTCTAGGGGAATTTGATTATCACCATTGTTAGAGAGGTTGTGTTAACCACCACATTGTTGTATTTTTGATTATTTGTAATCATTATTTTCATAGTGGATTTTTGATCTGGATTAGGTCACGTGGGTTTTCACTTCTTCATTGGAGAAGGTTTTCCCACGTTAAAATCTGTTTGTGTTCTCCTTCTCTCTCCTGTTTGCATTTTGAATTTTCCGTTGCGCTGCCCGACCTAGTGAAGTTCAGGCCGAGGTATTGCCGAGATCCGAGATCAAGATCTTGTTGATTGACTTCCGCACAAAGGCCCCCTGAGCCGATCTGAGGGAACCGATTTCCCAACAGTGGTATCAAAGCACGAGTTCGATGGGTTCTCAGGGAGAAGAGATGGAGACTAGTGGTATAACACATGATGGAGATATGTTTAAGCTGACCGCATACAATTTCATGTATTGGAGACCGATGATGGAAGATTATGCTCTACACTGCTATGTTTATCCTGCAATTGTGGATGGATATTTTGATGCGTCGTGGCGCTCAGAAATAAGGAAATATTAAGTCAACCAGTGGATATGTATTCACTTTGGGTGGAGCTGCTATTACTTGGAAATCCAAAAGACATACTTGTGTTGCATTGTCATTTATGGAATCAAAACTTTTTACTTTAGCCTTAGTCGGTGAAGAAGCAGAGAGAATAAAGAATTTGATTATGGATATTCCTTTGACTCAGCTAAAGATTAATTCTTTAAGTTTGTTCTGTGATAATCAAGCAAATGTCCAAGTTTTTAAAAATGCTATCTTTAATTCAAAGAGAGGACATGTGAGACTGAGACTTGCGTTGTTGGATTATCTAAGAGAACAAGGAGTTATCACCTTGATCGATATGAGATCGAAGGATAACTTGGCTGATGTTCTCACAAAAAGTATGCTTAAAGATTGATTATTCAAAATAATGGGGTTAAAGACAATGTAGACAAGTCTTAATTGCCATTTATTTACCTTCTAATTGTGTGTTTTGAATTATCAAATCTTTCTTTTGTTGACTAAAATGATAAGCACAATTCATATGTTTCATCGATGTTCATTGTTACTGATTAATTTGAAATATTGTAACTTGTCTCATTCCAAACATGATGAAAATAACTTCATTTTAATTCAAAGGTTCTACCTAGGAAACTTGTGTCATTCCAAACTTGATGATACAATCCAACCAGGTTGGACCATCATTTTGGTTAAATGATTTCGTTCCAAACTTGATGCTAGATTATGTGACTTTGAGAAATTAGTAATTATGACATTCCAAATTGAAACATTGAAATAGTTGTTTGCATAAAAAGTCTGTTGATCTTGTTCTTAATTGAAACTTGACATCATATGATTAGATTATTGTAAGTGGCTTGACTGTTGTTCCTGTTCATTGAAACTAGACAATGGTTATTCTCTTACAAATAAGTATATGGTACTTTGCAAATCAAATTGTTCAGCCTTGTTCGTAATTTATGAAACTGACTTGATGCTTATAAACATGATATTATGATGTTTTATGACATTGATATATGTTGTTCTTTGCCTAATGTTATGATTGTAAGTTCCTTTAGTAGAACTAGACATCTTTGGTAGATTGTTCAACTGATTGAATTCATGATAATATGAAATTCATATTTGATATTATATAGAGGATGCAAAGATGGAAGAGAGCTTAATGAATAGGATCTTGATCAAGATGACCTACTTGAAGAATGAATATATCATTTAGAGTGTGGAGAGACTTGACATTTCACATGCTATTGCCCGTTTTGATGGAATTCATTTATTTGAGACTTGCATTTTACTATCTTTATTTTAAGAACATTGTTGATTGTGAACTGATTTTGAAACTTATTTTGGATGTTGGGATTTGGATGAGTTTAGATGGAATCTAAAACTCTAAATATTTATTTTGGTATGTTGATGTCAGAACATATGCATGATAATGATGGTTTATTTATTTAGATTGCAAATGATTATTGAGTTTAATATCTTACTATTAGAATTCTTGACTAATCCAAGTTGATTGTCTTGGACTATATGTGAATGATTCATACTTGTTTGAACATTACACCGGTCACTCTATCGGATTGTTTTGTATGGTGAACATAGGGAACAAAACTTTGGTGCATCGGATGTACCCAATTGGGTACATCTTTTCTGCACATTTGAAATAAAAAATCCCCACCACATTGAAAAAGATTCCCCTTTTGGAAAAAAAGATGTACCCAGTTGGGTACATCTGATGCACCAAAGTTTTATTCGAACATAGAAGGAGATTGTTAGATATATTAAGGGTTTATCATCTATCATTTAACATGATCACAAAAAATTTCCTACACACACAATATTTTGTGGGCCCGTAACAAAAAAAAATCTGACACGCAAAACGAATCTTTATAATATAACACAATCAATTTTCCTACAACATAACTCTTAAAAAATCCATATATTAATAACATAATTCAATAGTATGTTCGCATATAAGCTTTGGGTCCATATGGGCTTGAGCTCAATAGCTTCCATTACCTCTAGAATTTTCTAAGCTCGAAGTAATATTATTTGGGTGTTCCAAACTTAATATCTCTTGGTATAATACTTCAAACATTTCTAAACTATCGTGTGTCAAACCCATAACCTCCAAGGTACACCCTTCCTAGAAATTGTTATTGCATTTGATTACTGGCAATAACTACAAGCCGGAATCTTTATTGCGGCCAAGTGTATATATGGATGTATTCGTATAGAAAAATGCTTTCGGCAATTACAACATACGAATGAAGCATGAGATAGATACATGTGGGACGTAGCTTTGCACATAACTATTGACTTAAAAAGTAAATAAAGCATTATAAATAAATAAAGAGTTATCTTTATCTCATTTTGCATGAGATAAATAACTTTTCTACACACACAAAAGGGATTGGATCCCACCACTTTTTTCTTTTTCCTCTTATATATAGGTCTCACTTGTACTTTTATTTTTACAACATGAAATAATTTATTTCCTACAATATAAAAAAATATATATTCCATAAATATAAAACAAAACAAAACAAAAGGTGAAAAAGGATATAAATTCAATCAGTGAAAGCCCTTTTAATCAACGGAAAGTTTTTTGTATAAGCACATAGCTCAAGACTTTTTGCAACATGTCACGTCACGTCAACTTCTAAAATCTAATAGCTACGTCGATAATTTATGGGTAAACATCACCAATACTCAAAAAAAGAAAGAGTCGGGAAAATGAGCGAAAAATGACAACAAGTACAAAACACACCACGGCCGGTTCCTCTTTTTTTTTTCTTTTTTTTTCTTCCGGCCTTTAAGTTTTTTTTTCTTGTTAGTTAACTCATGCAAATGAACAGTGCTTAATTTTAGGTTGGGAAAGCTAAGCTTCTAAAATCAGATGACCCTTCTTATAACTATATATATAAAGCTCAATGGAAGCTAGAAACCTCGCATGATCAAGTTGTTGTTCTTCTCCAACATCATGTCAGTGGCAGAAGAAAAAGGCCCTGCAAGTGGGAAAGAAGATTACACTCAAGATGGCACTGTGGACTTAAAAGGTAGACCCGTTTTAAGATCAAAGACTGGACGATGGAAAGCTTGTTCCTTCATAGTAGGTAAATGAAAGCCTTAACTTTGATTTAAGCCTTATTTTTAATACGCTAATCCTTTCTTTAAAGAATGATTATCACTTGTTTTTTAATATGGGATATGCATGTGTGTTTGTGTGTGTGTGTGTAATTTATAGGGTATGAAGTGTTTGAGAGGATGGCTTACTACGGGATAGCAACAAACCTAGTGGTGTATCTAACGACAAAGCTCCATGAGGGCACTGTGAAATCTTCAAACAACGTTAGCCACTGGGTGGGTTCAGTGTGGATGATGCCACTTGCAGGGGCTTACATAGCCGATGCCTATTTTGGCCGATATTGGACCTTTGTAATAGGATCGTTCATTTATCTTTTGGTAAGAAATGTTGGATTTATTTTTCACCATTTTAATATTACTTACCGGTAAAGAAAGGTTGGACTTGAGGGAAAATCAGCATTCTAAGCATTCTAAGTCTCTTGCCTCTCTAAAGTGTTTACTATTATATATACTCTTTTCACTTATTGAAGAGACATTTTACATCAATTTCATTTGAGTTATTTCTCTGCCTAAATATAGACATAAGCTCTTCTACACTCAAGAGTTCACTATGTTACCCATTTTTTATAATTATAAACGGGACATGCCCTTGTTTTCTTTGGGCACAGGGAATGTGTTTGTTGAGTCTAGCAGTTTCACTACCAGCACTGAGGCCACCACCATGTGCTCAAGGCGTGGCAGACCAGAGTTGCCCGAGGGCTTCATCGTTTCAAAGGGGTATATTCTTCTTTGCATTGTACATCATTGCAGTGGGCACAGGAGGAACCAAGCCCAATATTTCTACTATGGGAGCTGACCAATTTGATGAGTTTGAGCCCAAAGAGAAATCCCATAAACTTTCCTTCTTCAATTGGTGGTTCTTTAGTATTTTCTTTGGTACCCTTTTCGCCAACACTTTCTTGGTTTACATACAAGACAAAGTGAGTTGGACAGTTGGATATGCCCTTCCAACCCTTGGGCTTGCTTTTTCAGTATTGGTGTTTCTGCTAGGATCTCCATTTTATAGGCACAAATTGCCTTCTGGTAGCCCTATAACAAGGATCCTTCAGGTACTTGTGGCTGCAGGGAGAAAGTGGAAGGTACATGTCCCAGATGATCCTAAAGAGCTACATGAGCTCAACATTGAAGACTACGCAAGTAAAGGGAGAAACAGAATTGATAAAAGCTCTGCATTAAGGTTAAAGTCTAATTACTTTTTGCTACTTCAAACTTCATTGTTTTTCCATGTCACATATATTTGGCATGAATCATTTTCATTTGCATACATGTCACTCCCTTTTCTGCTTTCAGTTTCCTTGACAAAGCAGCTATCAAGACTGGACAAACATCACCATGGATGCTTTGTACAGTGACCCAAGTTGAGGAAACCAAGCAAATGATAAAAATGATACCTATTTTGATTACAACAATTATTCCAAGCACCTTGATAGTTCAAGCGAGCACACTTTTCATCAAACAAGGCACCACGCTAAACAGGAGAATGGGACCCCACTTTGAAATCCCTCCTGCATCTCTTACAGCATTTATAACTATCTTCATGCTGTTAACCATTGTGATCTATGACCGGCTTTTTGTTCCTGCTATCCGACGCTACACTAAGAACCCCAGAGGGATCACAATGCTGCAGAGACTTGGAATTGGTCTTGTGCTGCACGTGATTATCATGGTCACTGCATGCTTTGCTGAAAGAAAGAGACTCAGTGTTGCAAGAGAAAACAACCTCTTAGGTCAGCATGATACAATTCCACTCACTATTTTCATTCTCCTCCCTCAGTTTGCCCTGGCTGGGGTTGCTGATAACTTCTTTGAAGTTGCCAAGATAGAGCTCTTCTATGATCAAGCACCGAATGGCATGAAAAGTTTGGGAACATCATATTTCACAACAAGCTTGGGTATTGGAAGTTTTTTCGGTAGTTTTCTTCTATCAACTGTTGCTGATATAACCGAGAGACAAGGTCACAAGGGTTGGGTTTTGGATAATCTAAACGTCTCCCATTTAGATTATTATTATGCATTCATGGCTGTACTAAGCTTTATCAACTTCCTTTGCTTTTTGGTTGTTGCTAAGTTCTTTTCCTATAACGTTGCTGCAACAGAAAACAAATCGGGCTTGGAGATGACTTCTGCTTCATCTCCAGTAATGGAATAAGCCAAAGCACTACACAACCAGATGTAACATCTCTGCTGAGAAAATTTCGGCCTATGTTCTTTCTTGCATCAAATGCATCCAAATATTAACAAATTGATGCAGCAGCTTCTTAACGGATACTTTTAACTACTGCTAAAAACACTTGACCATTATATGCTAAAAAAACCATCGTATTAACCTAAGCTATATTCCCCGTGCCCAAAATTCAATTACGAAGTATGAAATATAAGAAAACCAACGAGAAACGTAGTCTAGTAGTCTACTGAGTGTTCTTGAAGTTAAGCAGGACAAAAAAAAAAAAAATTGCTAAGAACACACTCTTCATCATACTTCTTACTATTACATAAAATCTTATTTTGATCCCACTGATAAAGGGTAAACCTAGAGTTTAGTAAAACTAGTATGAAATTTTCATCCAATAATAATAACTTTTAAAAAAATATTGCTAATATTTCTAAAAAAAAATTAATAGCTTTTAACTCAAAGCAAGACACGCAAATTGGGTGGGGGGAGACATGTTGGAGACAGACATGCGATCAACGCTCCGACATGTTTTTTTAGGTCTAAATTTTATTTTATTAACTAAACATGAAAAAAAATTATAAATCAATTTTTTTCTATTATGAAATTTGCTATGAAAAATTAACAAAATACGAAAAATTATTTTTGCTTTATATTTATGTTATTGAATTTGAATATTTAATTAATTATATGAATTATCATGAGCTGTTATAATATCATGTAATATCAAAATGTGTCATAATATATAGAAATATAATTTTTTGAAAATTAACATATCTGGATGTCGTATGGTACCTCATGCCAGTGTTGGTAGAATGCAGACTTTTGACATTTGCTGATTGCAAAACGCCTCGCATAATCTGATCTCAAAAATTTGAGGATCCTGTTGATTCAAAACGTTAACAGGCGTGATTGCTGGTATATTACATGCCGAGTCACAAAGGCATGCCGTGAAAAGGATTTATAACTACTTGGTTGAAAAGACTTGACAACAACGGGTACTGGTTTTTGTGTGGAAACTTTTGCATGCTAAGATCCTAACTAGAGCCACATGTGCATCTTGGGACAGCAGTGACCCTTATTGCCCAATCTGTCATACTCATATTGAATCCACCATGCATGCTCTAAGGGATTGCGAGGAGGTTCGAGCAGTTTGGCTAAAGCTGATTGCGCCAACGTAGACTCCATGGTTTTTTAACAAAGATGATAACAAATAGGTTCAGGCTAACCTCCAATGGAAAGGAGCAAGTATTGATGGGTTAGATTGGGACTCAATGTTCATGATAACTTGCTGGCAAATGTGGAATTGTAGAAACGAGATTGCTCACGGTGAGAGGCGCAACAATCAACACAATTCTAGGCAATACTTTCTCAACTTAGTCAATAAAAACAAACAAGCTTTTGCAACAACAACTTTGCACCCAGAGACAATAACCAAGCATAAAGCCTGGGTTTCTTGGCAAGCTCCAGAGGAAGGATGGGTGAAGATCAACACAGATGGAGCGAGTAAGGGTAACCCCCAACTCTAACTGAGGAGATCAAGGCCAGTAGATTGGAGGATTCTCTTGGAAAATAAGGACATGCAATACTTATAGTGCGAAATTATAGGACATTTTAAAGAGTTTAGAATTTGCTTGGGAGAAAGGATATAAGAAAATGATTTTGGAAAGTGACTCAATTGTAACCGTCACCACAATTATCTTTAATAGTAAGGTTGCTCGAGAGTACCATATAGTAACTCAAATTGGACTTGGCTAGCCAGACCATGGAGTGTTCATTTGCATCATGGATATCGAGAAACAAATACTTGTACAAACTGATTAGCAAATCATTTTCTAGCCGAGGATCACAATTTCTTTGGCTCTCCTTCTCCAGACCTTAGTTTTTTATTTCTTGCAAACCTTGCGTCAGTAGCTAGAAATAGAATAGTTAATATTCTCTTACGTTCTTGTTTTCTTTTCTTTGTTGCTTGGTTTTAAGCCACTTCTTGTTACCAAAAAAAGAGTAGACAATCAAACTATTGGATATTACATAAACAAAATACCTAACTGGCAAGCAAGATATAAATTCTATTGAAATCCTGTACACGATTGAATAAAAATTAAACAGAAACCATTGCATTTTAGCTAACAAAGGGCTGCAACTTAAATGCAGCAATTGACTCCAGAATCCTCGTGTAACCAATGACTTGGTAACCAGTATTAGCAGCTAACTCGTCTGCTTCATTCAGTCTCTGCCAAATAATTGAAACTTCATCGCCCAACTTACATTCTGGTGGGGGATTAGGATCGTAAACAACCAGCAACTTTGAAGCAATTTCACATTCATGTCTTTTTGCTTCCAATTCATCCTTGCTTTTCAAAACAGAACCTCCGCCCCCTTTAACTAAGTCTTCAAGACTTTCCTTTTTAATCGACTCATAATCCCCAGAAAAATAAAACTTTAAGCCACTGAATAGCTTTGGCTCCTGCAATCACAACAATTAGAATATTAATACTAAAACTCATAACAAGAGATTTACCAAGTAATCTAACAATAAATATCAAGACATCATGGGGCACAAAAAGAAAAGAGACTAAAATGTTAAAAGTCACTGGTGGGCTAAACAGAACAAATAGCGCATATCCGACTAGATATTTCAGTAGCAAGACAGACAAAATAAGAGGCATTCATCAACCAAGATCCTTGATATTATAAACATGACAGTGCAAAAGACAATTCATGCCGTTGTATGAACATTTTATGCAACGAAAGAATATTTACATTGGCCAATGCCCCAAGTCGGCCAGCTTTTGGGCCACCATAACACCCATGGTTGTCGAGACTAATTTCATATGGTTCTTCTTCTACAGGATTCATTGCTTCCATGGATGCTTTTATCCCTACAATAGTAGATAGATAGCATCACCAAGAATAAGCATAAAAAAACAAAATGCATAACAAGCACCCTCGAAAAGGATAGTAACACCACTTAGTCATAAATGAGTGTCAAATCAAGTAACCAACATTAGAAGACAAAGAATCTAAATAACTTACAGTCCATTTTTAGAATCCATCGTCCATTTAGAATTCCCATGAGAACTTTCAGTGTCCTGCAACAAGCTCCATTTGCATCAGTTGCTGCAATCACATGGGTGACATTTGAGGTCCAGGACTTGGTCACTGTAGCACCAACCCTGCTTGCAAAATTGATCAAATGTACCTGCACCGTCAAAAGAGGGGGAACATGAAAAACAACGGTTGGGAAATTATCTCATTTGGTTTAAAATAGATAAGCACGGGATGATGCACCATATTTCATCAGGTGGAGTGTTTAACAAAAAAAACACAAAAATATTTATAAATAAGCACTTTTATCAAGGTAAACTTATCAAAAGATTCAGCATCAATTTTGTATTGCAATGTAATATCCATATGAAATTGTAACTAGAGGTCCCAAGAAAGAAAAATAGTAAAGATGCCGAAGATAACAGAAGATTCAGCATCAATTTTGAAATATTGCAATGTAATATCCATATGAAATTGTAACTAGAGGTCCCAAGAAAGAAAAATAGTAAAGATGCCGAAGATAACAGAAAGACATAGTCACGGCAAGTAACTTTTATACTAGCTTCAAACTAACCTTTTCTTCAGTTGATAGAGCAGATCCACAAAAAACCAATTTTTTACCGACATCCTGCGAAGCTTCCAGAGGGTTTAACTGCTGAAATGGCCTGGATGAAGGATAAAAACTTAGATACAGTATCAAAGCTTGACAGGAAATAAATTACATGTTCCCAATAGCAAAATAATATGCTATAATTTACTTCTATAAGGAGAGGGTATTGTGGCAAACCAAACAGTAATAGTGAACTAAACCCTGAAATCTACTCAAATACTTGAGTATGCTATTAGAGCATTATCTATGAAATATGCAAAATTCTCTCATTTGGGAAATGAACTGTACTGTTTATTATCAGAGTAGTATGCATTGAACTTTAACTTATGCTTTTATCTGCTTACATCAATTGTAAGAAGTAAATAAGCAATTGACTTGAAACCCTGAAAACTCATAAAAATGTTGGAAAATAAAGCAGTGCATGCCATTTTAACGATGCCATGGTACTAATAGTAAAAACCAAGATAAAGTATCATACACGTTAATATAATGGCTACAAACTTAAATAGATTCTGACTTAGAAGAAAACATACAGTTGAGATGAAGCAAGATGCTTCAGAGTTGATTGTTTTCTAGGCCTGGATTTCTCATTTGGAAATTTGACATTAGAATGAACAGGACAGAGCAAGAGGAAATCCCCCTGAACCAGAAAATGGACCAACAAAGTTTAAGTAAATGCACAAAAGCACAAAAATAAATTATTTCTAAACAACTGCCAAAAATAACTTTAAAGTACATGATTCCAACGGCATGTTGAGATATCCATTGCACAAGGAACATGATAAGTTCTTCTACAGGATGTGACGTAGCAGCCGAGAGCAGCTCCCTTTATACCACATTTGCTGCATTTAAGCTTTGCTCCCCTAGCTACTTCAACCTTCAAATTCTTAATAGCTTCATCAACAAAATACACTTGTGGTGCCCTGGATTCCCAAAGTTTAAAGCATACTTATCAGCCAAATGCTAACAGAAAGCTAAAAGAGAACAAAAGTATTCAACAAAGGTATATTAAAAAAAAAATGAACAATCAGGATTTAATATCTGTTTTTAGGTTGCTCTAAAAGTCCTAACAATTCCACCAAAAGCATAAATCAGAAAGCTATAGTAATGAAAAATACAAACTCAAAATAGAGTTAGCGTACCAATCAATGCAAATCCTATGCACATGTATGACATTTGGTTGCATTGCTGCATCTCCTGTAACTGAACTCTCATTTGCATAATGCAGCATTGGCCCGGTAACCTACAATAATCAGCCATAAAGACCAAAATAGTTTCAACAATTTATCCACAAGCATGTGTAGCAAGAGAATAACAGTTTTCAGGGAAAGGGGAATGGACAGAGGCTCTGATATGTGCAGGAAACTGATGCAAATCAAATGTTACCTCTGAGGTTTTAGAGGATTGGCAAAAAGAACAGATACTTGTGCTTGGATACAAGTCATTTGGTGCATTTACGGGCATTGGTGCACCAGGGTCCTTTGCAAAATTAACATCCTGACCAGAGTGGCAACCCACAAGCTTATTATGATGTGTGGTGCTATGTTGAATATGATCATCTCCAAAGGAAATATTTTTTTGACTCTTCAGCTCTCTCGTAAGACCCTCTGTTTCAGAGGCCGAACTTTCAGGCCTGGACTGTGCCATTCTTTTTTTAAAATTTCCATTTCCAGTACCTGCTCTCCTCAATGAAGAATCTTCCAATCTCTCAGGAGGCAACCGCTGAAAGGAAGAGTTAGTCATTTTCATAAAATGAAGTAAGGCACGAAATAAATTTTTTATTTCAAATTGCCAAGCATTGGAAATGGACAAATTATGGATGTTGGACTTAAAAGAGATATACCAATGTTTCAAATACTTTTTTCGACTTGCCTTAAATCTCCTTGTGTTTTTATAACACTCCCATAGCATGTCCCATCGAATAATGTCATCATTCATCAAGCTTGCATTATATGCGGTAGTTACAGTTGCCACATCAAAATTTACACAGGGATAACCAGCATAAGAATTAAAAGAATTAAAAGTCATCCAAGACCAAGGCTAACATCATAATTGCTTACATGTGATGGTTATTTTTTTAATACCAATTGAATAAAAATTGTCAATTGATTGTTTTGGAAACAGGTTCCTGATTTCTACCGTTGGAAATGACAACCAGTAGTTATTGGGAAGTGAAATGGTAATTAATAGTTAGTGGGAAGTGAAACTATAATTAATAGTTAGTGGAAAATGAAACTGTAATTAATATAGGATTTAGGGTTTGAAACAGTAGTATTTAATGTAGAATCAATAAGGTCCTACGAAATAGTTAAAATTCGAATTGTAAATACAAGTTGTATTTATTTCTCCCTGTAAATAAATATTAGTATGCTAACTGCTAAGTGCAAATCACTCAAGCAATTCACTCAATATTTTCTATAGATACTAGTATTCATGAGAGTGAGAAACCAAGCCAATGGGCCTAGCAAAGATGGGAAGCTGCTTTTGACTGTGTAAATAAAGAAGACCATAAATAAGAGTTTATTTTCTTACATGCTCACTGTATTGATCACTGCAGTCAATATCTGAACCTTTGGTATCACAAAATGGAGGGCTGCCTGATGCTGATTGTGTCACTAAATTCACATCCATTTCCATAACTCCACAGACTTCACGGTCCCCAATTTCCATCAGGGAAGATTGCGTTGGATTAGGCTTTCCAGCACTACAAAAGTCAACCCCTCCCCCGCAAGACATCTCCAGCTCCTCAGCTTTATGGTACACTGCAATATTGGTTTTGTGATTCTTGCAAACCCCAACGTCATTAGAACTTGGTAAATTCAGTGGAATCTTAACAGCCTTTTTATCACAATAAGTTGACTTGGGAAATGCTTGGCATGGCTTCAAAACCCTCACATCATCTATATTAAACAATCATAGAAAAAAAATATATCAAACCAGCATGAAGTGATATGCAACTCTTTTTTTCTCCTCAATTGAAAAAACTTTCCAAATGCAAAGTAAAATGGCCTCACCAGAAGAACGTTGCTGAAACAGATTAGGACAAAAGGTGGCATCCAAGCTTCTATAGATTGCTACCATGTTTTCCACAAAAGGCACATGCCTTACATCTGCCACCCACAATTAAAGCATAAAGTGTTAATATAGATATCATACCAAAAGACATTCTGGCAACCCACAGCTAGTTAAAAAAAATATTCACCGGATTGGATCAATTTTTACAATGCATCACGTTGCATGCCACCTATAAGGCAATGGTCTACATAGCACAGAGCGCCACATGGACAACACCACTCCTCTATCATTTAAAAATAAAATAAAAAATGACATGCGGAAACACCTTGAAGAGTTGTTGGTCCATTTGGCACCTTATAATATGATGCTACCTGGACCTCGCCTCTAAAGGGGTGCCAAGTGGCCTACTCATTGAAACTTGAGGTGGCAACGGGTAGTTTTTATATCATATTGCTTCATTGAGCTAAATAATAAAATTTCATTCCATTCATAGACAATATTTACCTCAAAAAAGCATGTAATAGAAATTAACTGTTCTAGAGAATGAGAGCAGCCACCTGACAGCCGATTAGTGACTTTTTTTAATCATAGAGTGTATAGGCACTGATGGAGCCAAGTGGAATGTCAAATGGCGCTTATGTCTAAAAATTGGTTCAATTCACTAAATACGCTTTTTTCAACTTATTTGGTCAATAAGCCAAATAAACTTGCATTCTCCCACATATACATGGGGGAGGGGGAACATAAACATAATTGAATGAAAGAAAAATAAATATAACACAACAACACCCAACACTGCCAAGAGTCACCTTGAATATTATCATTTTTCACTCCTTGAACTTTAAGATCATTAAAGAGAGAGAAAAAAAATACAACAAAATAAAATCAGCACTAACATAACCTATAGCAACACGGGCGAGGATTGGTAATAAGTTACCTGTTTGAGCATACTGAGCCTTACAGACAGCACATTCAGATCTAGCCGTTGTGCAATCAGCCAAACAGGAACTGCAAAAACATATATAAAAAAATTTAAAAAAAAAAAGTATTCTGATTTAAAAACAAAATCATAAACGAAGAAACTCGGGAAATAAAATCGCCAAGGCTACAACGAAGATGGAGAAGAAGTAACGAACTTGCAGAACAAGTGGTTGCACGGCAGTAACATTGGCCTCTTGAACAAGCTCAGACTGCAAGATCCAGCAAAAATATTATTAAAAAAAATTCAAAAACCCCCTTTCTCAATTATCGCTTACCTTTTACAAATTTTTTGAATCATTTACCCCTTTAATTAAAATTTTTTATAATTTAGCCTCTGACCTAAAGTTGTTTCTGTATCATTTACCCCGAGGGATTATCAAGTGTAAATGATAAAGAAACCCTAAACCTCAAACTTTAAGTAAATGATTTAAAATTTTGGGAGTAAATGATAAAGAAACCTGAAACCCTAGATCCAAACTTCAAATAAAGGGATAAACGATTTAAAATTTCGAGGAGAGTTAAATGATTACGAGAAAAGTTAATGGGGTTTAAAAGTTTTTCCAAAAAAAAAATAATAATAAATTGGGGAAGAAGAAGAAAGACGAACCAGAGAGGGCACTTGAGTTCGAGACCGAGTTTCTGGAAGTTGAGCATCCATGGATTCAAAAGTTTAGTTTTGCTCTCACCATGTTTTCTAGAGTCCTCCATTGTTTCTTTTTTTTTTTGTGTGTGTGAACTAGGATCGTGGTGTGGAACAGTGGAGCGATGTAAGGTATTATTTGGGTTTTTTGTAACGGCAATCTTTTTACAAATGATGCGTTGGCCGTTGGGTGTCAAAGTGGACGGCTCAGATTTCGCGTTCTTACCCTGGGCGGGAGATAATGGATTTGTTTTGGCGCCATTTGAAGTTCTCCCATCACTTTTACTTTCAATTTTCCGCTCACATGTCCGGTATTTAAACCTACGGAAAAAAACTAGGAGAAATGTTTTCTCCAGACATAATATTCATATGATATTCCTACTACTCATTTTTTTTACTACCACTTTAATTATCATTGGATTCGAAAGTTATTTTTTTCTCTTTTTTCTTTCAATTTTTCCTCTAATCCAATAGTGATTAGAGAGGTAGTGGGATGGTAGTAAAAAAAATAGGTAGTAACAATATTCTACCCCAAAAATATAGAGTTGTATTATTAAAAATGAAAGAAAGATATAATTTAATATTATTTTATTTAAAATATAAATTAAAAATTACTTATTTTATCTCTCATAAATTTTATTATTTATGTCTTTTTTGCACTTAAAAGAACATAACTGACAAATATTAAAAGGGTTTTCATTTTATCTTTAACATAACACAACAAACTTTCCTACACACACAATATTTTGTGGGGCCCACACATTTTAAAACAAAAAAAAAGAAAAAAAAGGCACGCAAAATGAATCTTTGCAACATTACACAATCTCTTATCCTACAACATAATAAACATAAAACCTAATATTAAACCCTTTCTTTTGTTTGACCTTTTTTTTTTTTGTCAAAATATGTGCCCACTAATTTTTTTTCTCCGCAAGAAACTGGAGACTTTTTACTGTTACAGGATAAGCGTAAAGCTGTAAACTTAAAATTTTGGAAATGATGGTACTGTAACAAATTTAGTGAATCAACATTTTGAAAAAAAAATGCTAATTAGTTTTGAAATATTTTCTAAAATAAAATTGCTTAATTTTTTATTTTAAATTAAAATAAATTAATTTAAGCACGATATTAATAAATTTTGCTCACAATTTTTTTTATATGTAAAAATATTAAATGTGTTAAAGAAAAGAGTAAAGTTGATTATTTTTAAAAAATTTAAAAGTAACGACATATTTATTTTATATTGTTGGAATTTATATATATATATATATATTTATTGGTTATGAATAAGAAGTTTGGTAGTGAAAGGGTGTGTCTTTTTTGTCGACAAATAAATGTGTCGTTTCATCCGAACGGATGTGTCGTTTCATCCCATCGGATGTTTCGTTTCATCTGAACGGATGTGTCGTTTCATCCTAACGGACATGTTTCATCCTTGAATGGGTGCATTTTCGTGTTGAACGAATGTGTTTTTCGTGTCCAACGGATGTGTTGTTTCGTCGTCGAATAAGTGTCTTTTGAAACGTGATCGGTTAGTGTCTATAAATAGACACTACACCTTCATAAAATGGATCCAATTTTCTGCACTAAAACTCTGCCACGATTTTTCTCCTTCCAGTTTTGCATACTGTTGTTCATCCTCCTGTGTGACTTCCTCTGACATATTATTGTGTTTGTTTGGGCTGTTAATTGATAGTGTCACCATTCTTCAGACGAAATCCGTTCTATCCTGGGAGATAAGTGTCCATTCACGAATTAATTTTTCTTTAGTAACCCCTGTTACGATATTGCATTCATATTCATATACGACTCACACTGTTTATTGCTTTTTGATTTTTGTATAATGATATTGGACAGTTACGACTTGTGATATATGTTCTCTGGTGCATTGATATTGTCTTTCAATATATACAGAAATGCATTATGATAATTGCATTTATTGTGAATCTTGATTGACATTGAATTAATTATGAATGAGCGTTTTGTAATTCCTTTGTCTTTTCGTAATGCATTGAATGCCTATGTGATTACTGTTAAAATATATATTTATTTATATTTAATATGGGAGTGGCATTTGAACCTACAGAAGTTATGATTACAAATCAACCCTTGTAACCGTTGCATGGAAAAATCCGAAAAGGATCTCTTATTAATTGTATCATTTCTTGTTTTTCGATTGTCGTGATTTTCTGTTGACTTTCGAATAGCATCTGTTATTTGTGTGCAATGTGCACTATTACGCATACTATATAATCTATATTTCATGAATTGAATTTGTGCTTTGATTTACGTGATTGAATATTGACTTTCAAATTCATTTTAATTCCCTATACTTGGATTGTAACGATGAAATATGGAAAAATTATTACCATAGTTTTCATACATTCTTGCCTTTGTGGAAAACTTATTTATATATAGTGTTTTCATTTTGCGTGCTTCCATTAAAGAATGGATAAGGTGTTTCTCGAAAAGACTTTTATATGCTATCTGTCATATTATTTGTGGACATATTTTTCTTATATTGATATAGATAAATTATTTTATGTTAGTGAAATAAAATAATAAGAGAAATTCATAAATAATTGGAAAAAAAATGGAATCCACATTTATTATGTGTGTGTAAAAAGATGGGTTGTCTCATTGAATGAGATAAATATAATCCATTATTTATTATAGGAAATGGTTTGTGAATTACATTAAATAATGTTTTAATGTTTTTGCTTCAATCACTATCTGATAAGTTTAATCAATTGTGAGGTTTGATGGTTGATGGTTTTTTCCAATTATATGAAGTTTTTTGTGAAATGACTTTATATATTTATAAGCATGGTAACAAAAATTGATATATGACCTTTTGGTTTGATGTGCTTATTTTGATGTTGGTTCAATGAGAAATGAAGTGAAATTTGATGTCATTTAATGGTATATAGTATGAGAGATGAGAAATATTTATGACATGAATATTTTGCTATATTAATTATTATGTGTGAAATGTCATGCACTTATTGGCATTCATTTGTATATAGTACACTTAATGGATTTGATGGTGTTTGATATCCATTAACTCGTGACTTATAAATGTGAAAGTTTTGACTGTATGATTTAGGCAAGTGATAATTCTTGCTTAAAAATGCACTATGTGCTTTGATGGATATAAAAGCCTTATATCTAGTGAAATATTTGATACTATGTGAACTCAAAAGAGCTATCTTAGTGATGGCATGATCAAAGTCAATGTGATGACTTTAAATGTTGTCAATGACATGATAATTGTATATTACTTTATGGTTAAAATGAAGTTTATTATTTGGTATATGTGTTGTAGCCAAATGAGAAAATTAAAGTCATAAGGAGCAATCGAGGGGGAGAATACATGATGGCCCCTTCGAGGAATTCTGTATAGAGTCTGGTATTATACACCAGACAACAGCTCCTTATGCAATGCAACCCAATGGGATTGTTGAGAGAAAGAACCAGACATTAAATAAAATGATGTTGTTGATGTCTGGTTTGTGGGGGGAAGTCATTTTAATGACAAATTATATATAACCAGTAAAGAACCCCACAAGCTGTACCAAAAAAAAAAAAAAGAACCCCACAAGAAGATTAAGAACATCCCTTATGAAATATGAAAAAGGTAGGGAGCCTACCTTGAAGTTTGGAGGTGTTTGACAAAGAGCATACCATACGACATATGGAAAGGAAAGAAGTCTTAAATACTTTAGAATGTGGGGGTGTTTGGCAAAGGTTGCGGTTCCTAGACCTAAAAGGTTGAAAATTGGACCTAAAACCGTGGATTGTGTATTCATTGGTTATGCATTTAATAGTAGTGCTTATCGGTTTCTAGTTTATAAATCTGATGTTTCAGATATACACGTTAATACGGTTATTGAGTCAAGGAAATTTACTTTTTTTGAAGACGTATTTCCGTATAAGAAAATACATGAATCAAGTGGTAATAATGATGATCAGGTTGTGATACCTCGGGATGCTACAACTAATATTGATCTTGTAGAGGATGTAGAAGATGAACCTAGACGTAGCAAGAGGCAAAGGACAACCACTTCCTTTGGACCTGATTTTATGACATATTTATTAGAAAATGAGCCTCAGACGTATAAGGAAGCTATAACGTCCCCGGAAGGACCATTCTGGGAAGAGGCTATCAATAGTGAGATAGAGACTATTTTGTCCAACCACACTTTGGAATCGGTAAACCTTCCTCCTGACAATAAGCCTTTAGGAAGTAAGTGGGAGTCCAAAAGAAAAATGAAAGAGAATGACACTATAGATAAATATAAAGCTAGGTTTTTGGTAAAAGGCTACAGGCAACGTGAAGGCCTCGATTATTTCGATACTTATTCTCCTGTTACAAGGATCACATCCATTAGGATGTTGACCGCGGTAGCTGCATTGAATAGATTAGAAATACATCAAATGGATGTTAAGACTGTTTTCTTAAATGGCGACCTGGAAGAAGAGATATATTTAGAAAAACCTTAAGGTTTCGTTGTTCCAGGACAAGAACGGAAAGTTTGTCGCTTAATAAAATCCCTTTATTGGTTAAAGCAAGCTTCAAAAATAATGGCATGCGAAATTTGACAATGTTATGTTATCAAATGGATTTCGAATTAATGAATGTGACAAACATGTCTATGTTTGAAATACTAAAAAAGGATTTGCCATTGTCTGTCTTTATGTAGACGACATATTGATTATATGTAGTAATAGTCAAATGATTAACGCTACTAAACAATTACTGAAAAGTAAGTTTGATATGACAGATATGGGGATAGCAGACATTATCCCAGGTATTAAAATCCATAGAACATCTGCAGGGTTGGCTTTATCACATGCTCACTATATAGCTAAGGTTCTTGAGAAATTCAAAAGTTTGAATATAACCCCTGTGAGGAACCCTGTAGATTATAATCTTAGTTTATTAAAGAACACTGGTAAAACTACAGCACAAAAGCTATATGCTCAAGGGGTAGCCTGATGTATGTTATGAACTACACCAGACCTGATATTACTTATGCAGTAAGTATACTAAGCCGCTTTACTAGTAATCCAAATGAAAAACATTGGAAAGCTATGGTAAGAGTTTTGGGATACTTGAAGTATACTCAAAATTATGCTTTGCATTACGAGAAATACCCCGCAGTTATAGAAGGGTATTGTGATGCAAAGTGGATCACCAGCTCTAACGACACTAGATCCACAAGTGGATATGTGTTTACCCTTGGTGGAGGTGCTGTGTCTTGGAAATCGTCCAAACAAACTTGCATCGCAAGGTCAACCATGGAAGCAGAATTCATTGCTTTAGATAAGGCTGGTGAAGAAGCCGAATGGCTTCGTAACTTTATTGAGGATGTTCCTAATTGGCCAAAACTGGTACCATCTGTATGCATACATTGTGATAGCCAAGCAGCTATTGGAAGGGCCAAGAACGTCATGTATAACGGTAAGTCTAGACACATACGTCGTAGACATGATACCGTAAGACAACTACTCTCGAACGGAATCATTACAATTGATTATGTTAAGTCTAAAGAGAACATGGTGGATCTGTTAACCAAAGGGACTCCTAGAGAGTTGGTTGAATATTTGTCGAAAGGAATGAGTTTAAGGCCTATCAATTATTGAGCATTGCGGTAACTCTACCTAGAAGAGTGGAGATCCCATGAACCAGGTTCAAAGAGACAACTAAGTGATGATCGACTGTCCAAACAATGTGGAGTTTTTTAAACTCATACTCATTCCTAAGACAAGGCAGTGTATTTATGAGGGTAAACACTTAGGCTTTTAATGATTTCTTAATCTGTTGTGTTTAGATGATGTGTAGTGAGTTACATCACAAGAAATTACCTATGTGAGTGTGAAGTGAGGGCCGCTTCTATGAGAAATTTTCAAAGGCCGACTCTCTAAAAACACTCGCAGAACCAGGCAGGTGTCCCACGACCAAAATGGGCGCAACAAAGGACCAACAATGTTAGAGAAGCAATTGTGTGACTCCTATTGTCTAGGTATACACTAAAGGTTGACGGTTCAAGTCGCCCTAGACCACCGATTGACCGAGTATATCCGATAGGTTTTCACTAGAGAAGGTTCAAAGGTAACTCCACCTATCTCGATGCAATTGTTTCTCGTCGAGGAAATTACACTTTGCATTTATATTCTTATGCATTTTTGTCACAATGATTTGACTTATTATCCATGTGGGGGATTGTTGGAATATATATATATATATAAATCGTGTAGATAATCTATTGGTTATGAATAAGAAGTTTGGTAGTGAAAGGGTGTGTCTTTTCGTCGACAAACAGATGTGTCGTTTCATCCTAACAGACATGTTGTTTCATCCCTGAATGGGTGCCTTTCGTGTTGAACGAATGTGTCTTTTCGTGTCCAATGGATGTGTTGTTTCGTTGTCGAATAAGTGCCTTTTGAAACGTGACCGGTCAGTGTCTATAAATAGACACTGCACCTTCATAAAATGGATCCAATTTTCTGCACTGAAACTCTGCCGGAATTTTTCTCCTTTCGATTTTGCATACTGTTGTTCATCCTCTGGTGTGACTTCCTCTGGAATATTGTTGTGTTCGTTTGGGCTGTTAATTGGTAGTGCCACCATTCTTCAGATGAAATCTGTTATATCCTGGGAGACCAGTGTCCATCAATCTTAGGCATCAGTGAGGGGGCAAATTATCTTAAGGAGACACGTTCTGTGGGCTCAGATTTAATTCCTCTACTTCTGACATATCATTCTGTCCGTTCTATCATTCTGTTTGTTTTATCATATGATTTCAAGTAAGTCTGTTCTTTCATTTTAATATTTATAATTGCACAGTTATAATTCTGATCATATGTCTCCTCTGGTTCTATTCATTGGTTCAAGTATTTTAGTGATATAATATCACCCACTGTCTTCAATAACATAAATTTAATAAAATTTCTATATAAGTTATTTAAAAATATATATATTTACATTTATAAAATTATTAAATAAACTTAATTTGAAAATATTAACCTTGTTTCATAAACTTAAATTATGAATTGGACTAGACAGTTTATTAATTTTTTAAAAGATTATAGTTACCACAATTTTTGGCTTATAAGTTTACAACTTATTTGGTTATTATTGGATTAATTTGAAGTCAATAACTAAAAAAAATTAAAATTTAATTGTCATTGATTTCAAATTATTATTAATTTTTTTTGTTGATAAACAATTTCAAATTATTCTAACTATAACCAAATAAGTTGTAAAAGTGGTAAGTCTAAAATGATGGTAAGTAGAACAACCCCTTTCTTAATTTAATAAAGTTATAAATTTTGTTAAACTGTAGCAATTTTGCTTAATTTTTTAATGATTTTAGCTCATATTTTATGTATCAAATAAAATGCTATAGTAATGTTTTAGAGCTTTAACTCTTCGTAAAATAATTTCTTTTAAAGCTTTTGTATACTAAAATTTTATCATGACATGTAGCATAAAGTATAACTTGGACTTTTTTCATCATAATTGTGTAATATAAATGAGTATGTCTACATGCACAGTATATCTAAGGGTTTTATAATTCTCATGTTGAAAGAGAATTGAAATCTTATGTTGTAGAGATAAAAAGCATGTGGGACCCATGTCAGCACGGAAATCGAAGGGTGTGTAGGAAAATTTGAATTCTCATGTTGAATGAGAATTATAAAACCCTATATTTAATCTGCAAACCAACTTTATTATAATAAAAGAATAACAATTAAATTATGGGATAGGATATTGTAACAAGCAATTAATATTACTACCAATGTAGCTATATTTGCTTTACCCTTGCCTGAGATTAGTGTTGCTAAGTTTTATTTGAATGATTTATTTTATAATTAAATAAATCGAAATTAAATGTTTATGTTTTATGTTTTCTGGGATGAATTTAAATGAAATTAAGTTATATTTATAAAAAAAAATTAAATTAAGTTATGTTAAATGAAATTAAAATCTAAATCTAAATCAAAATTTTCTAATTCATTTTATCAAAATTAAATGAATCTATTTAAAAAATAATGTTTTTTTTGTTTGTTTTATAATTTTACGACAAAATGCAAGAGAATTGCTGTCGTGTTGATTTTTCGTAGTTGAATTCATCGTTAACTGCATTAAATTGATTGCACAAAAACGACGTTTCCTAAACATCCAGCTCGTCGTGACCGCACCCAATAGATATCGTTTAAAGCATAAACTTCCAAGAACCTGCCCAGACCCAGTGCCCATTCCATGCCCGCCTTTGACGAGTGCTTTTTTTTCCCCCTTTTCTAGAAACACGAATAAAACAAGGGTTTGAATTTTATGATTTTAAAGAATATTATGTCATTTTAGGAGGATACATGAAATAAAAATCATAAAAAAATGAATGTTTTTTTTAATTTAAAGTTTAAATAAAAAATATTATTTTATATTTTTTTTCTTAAAATAGCAAAAATTTAAATCATTTAAGATGACAAACAATTATCCACAAAAAAATAATTGTACGTAATCTTTCACGTCATTGGAAAAATGATAAAGGTAACAAACCCCATAAAGTAGAAGCAGAAAAAAGGCACACCAATTTAGATTCATGCTTTTCAAAAAACGAAAAAAAAAAAAAGAAGGTCAAAATTCATTTCGATTGCGTTTTTTCAATTAGCTGCAACAACTTCTCAACTCGTCGTAACCCATGGTCAGAGTCACACTTTTTTCCCTCCTTTCTCTCTCCTCTCTCATAACATAACCACAATGATGAACAAACCATTCCTCTGCTTGCACGTCCTCTTTGCCTTTCTCGCCGTCGCCGGAGCCTCCTCCGTCGACGGCGCTGAGCTCGACTACTCCAAGCTCTCCGGCGTTATAATCCCAGGCTTCGCATCTACCCAGCTCCGAGCATGGTCTATTCTCGACTGTCCTTACTCTCCGCTCGATTTCAACCCTCTCGATTTGGTTTGGCTTGACACCACGAAAGTACGTCGCTATCTCTATCTCTTTCCGTTGTTTTACGTCGTTTTGCATCCTACTGCATGAGGATCGAATATTGCCGTATTTGGCTACGGCAAAAAAAAAAAAAAAGCACGAGATATTTTTTTTTTTTCACTCCTTGATCGATTTGTGATAGTTTTATCAATTCTTTACGTGTCTATATGTTGATGAAGATGTAAGTTCTGAAAGGATATAAAAGCATTGAAAGAATTTGTGCATTTTTGTTCTGCTTGGAACCTAGCTCCAACACTGTTGTCTGACTTGTCTCCTCTGTTTGATTTTCTATGTCTGAAATTAGCATTACAAGAAATGACTTAAAAGAGTTAAACGTACAGTATACGAGTGTAGTGTTTTCAATTCATTTGTGTTTGCAGCTTCTTTCTGCTGTCAATTGCTGGCTTAAGTGCATGATGCTGGAGCCTTACAACCAGACAGATCACCCTGATTGCAAGTCCCGTCCTGATAGTGGTCTTTCCGGTATTACAGAACTTGATCCAGGTTATATAACAGGTGTGTTTTGAATCTCTCCATTCTGTGTATAATATGCATTTGTCTTGTATTTATCGTAGTTTTTGTTATTTTATGATTTGACCGTGTAATTTTTTATTGGCAGGTCCTCTTTCGTCGGTGTGGAAAGAATGGATTAAGTGGTGTATTGAATTTGGCATAGAAGCTAATGCAATAATTGCTGTTCCTTATGATTGGAGATTGTCACCATCCATGCTTGAAGAGCGGGACCTTTACTTTCATAAGCTAAAGTATGTCTACTACATCTTTGCATATGAGTCACTGTAGTTCAGGCAGTTATTTTCTGGTATGATTTGGATAAAATTGCTTGCTTGTTACAAGTTGCATTCAAATTTTAAGGAAGTATTATTGTATCTAACTAGATCATCTATCCCAATAGTATAACAATGTTTTCATTTGGCTGTTTTTTACATTTTGCTAAGGGGCGGCCAATTCGTTTCTGCTAACCAATTAATTTTCCAGTGCTTAAAGGTTACTTAAATGCATACATGATAGTGATAAATCTAGCTGAATTGTCTGTAAAATTGTCTGTTTGCATCTATGCAACCTTCATAAGCAAATAGTATCTCCATTCTAGCTTTAGTCTATGTTTGGAAGTTTTAGAGAGAATGGCATGAATGGAAAGGGAAGGGATGCAATTGAAAATAGTTACCTTCTCCATGTTCTTGTATGACTTACGTGGGAAGAAAGCAGAGGGTAAAAGGTTGCAAGTGTAAAATTTTAATAGAACCATTACACTCTGTTTAAATAACCAAACTTATGGTTTAGAATACTAAATGTTTAAAATAAAATAAAAAAACTACTTCCCTTCATAAGCCCCTCAATTTGGAGGGGAACGACAAGTGAGTGTTGGAGGAGGAGTAGTTCTCCACACTTTCATAAATTCTTGAACTCCAAACTAAGGAGTTGTTTCCATCTCACCCTCCTTATTACCCCTCATCTGAATTAATTCTTAGATTTCAAATTCTTCAAACAAAAATAATTGCATGACTGACATAATAAATTGGTCACACAGTCTGTTCTTGAGAATTAGAGTCTGATATAATCTAACACTAAGAGTATTCTTAATGACTTTAGTTTATTCTCCATGTATCTTTGTAAATCTTGGCATCAAGTGATTCTGATAATCCATATAAACACGGAATTAACAAATATACACATGCACATTTGAAATGCTCTAGGATGATATATTGATAAATATTGGTTAACAATAAATCGTTAAATTCTAATAGCATCTCACACCAGAATTTGGATGCACTATTTCGAAGCTGTATGTCAATTTTATTTTATTTTTCCTCAAACTGTCAGGCGATTAGATGAAATTGAAATTGACTTGTTAGTTACTGTGAGGATATTTATATTTTTGAAATTGTATTTCTCTTTGCAGATTGACATTTGAAACTGCTTTCAAACTTCGTGGTGGCCCCTCTTTAGTTTTTGCCCATTCACTGGGTAATAATGTTTTTCGATATTTCTTGGAGTGGTTGAAGCTAGAGATTGCCCCAAAACATTATATCCAATGGCTGGATCAACATATTCATGCCTTTTTTGCCGTTGGTATGATTGATTTGTGTGTATTTGTTACCCTTTAAAGGTATTGCTGATAATGATAATTTAATAAGCTGATTTTCCTTCTTTGATTCGTTGTCTCAGGAGCTCCCCTTCTTGGTGCAACTGAAACCATTGAAGCAACACTTTCTGGATTCACATTTGGTCTTCCTATTTCTGAGGTTACCTTTTGTTTTTGTAACTTCTCTTTTCATTTGAAGGGATTAGTATTTCACTATTTCTCATGTTGTAGACACACACATAAAAGTGTGTGGGGTTCATCTTTTCTTTTTCTCTCTCTTCTCGTCACATGGCCCCTCATGGGCCTCACACACTTTTATGTGTGTGTAAGAGATAAAATTATCTTCTACAACATGAGAAACATTAATCCCTTCACATATTGCCAATTTGCGTCACCTGTATTTTGCTTTTAGTTCTTCTTGATCACTAAAAAGACAAGCTAGAGCTATGCGCAGCTCCGTAGGAATTTTGTGACTTTAATAGGATGCATGCAACATCTCTTTATGCTTTTGTCTTATTACGGCTGCTGGACTTGGGAACTGTGTAATATCACATCTAATCAGTAACTTTTGGCATCGAGGCATTGCTTGGGCTGCTTGCATTATTCAGCCGTTTATATTCTATCAGCATCAAAGAACTTCCTTGTTCATTATTCATTTGTGGTCTTGCCTTTTCTCAATAATGTGATTGCAACACATAAATTGTTAATTTCCAAATGTTCTCCCTATTTTCATGTCCCGCTTCTAAATATTCAACTATATGATGGGAGCATGACATGGGATGGATTTGGAAAATTGCCTATACTTGCCATTTGAAGTGGGCACAGTGTCCTAGATTCTGGGATTTAGAGCTTGTACACTAGATTTGGATTTTCAACTAAAATTTTTGGTTAAATTCAAAGCAATAATTTGCAGTAAGGGGGAAAACAGAGAAGGAAACTTGCGTCTTGATGAAAATGCCCATTATCATCCTATGCTTGAGAAACTGGAAACCAAGCATTTCACTATAAAATTACTTGTAAGGGTTAAATTTCTGAAAAATGAAAAAGAGAAAGATAGAAAAAGAAATACTCCGGGTTTTCTAAACCTAGCCGGCATGTATTTTTTTTCCACTAAAACCAATTTTTATTATAAATCTACAAGAGAATTGCGAAATTCCAAGATATTTATAGCGATCTTCAATTAAGCAATGCTGAACTGGTGAGCTACTTCTCTTATACATGACATGCTTCTATGTCCTTTCTTGCTTGATTCAAATCCAAAACTCTTTAACCCTGAACTGCTGATAGATAATCTTTCAGATTACATGAAACCTTCTCCCATTGCTATTATGCATGCATACTAGAAAAGACTTGTCTGAATAGCTAGCTGGATGTTCCGTAGAAAATAGCAGCTTGAGTTCTTAGTTGTGCATCATGATTGTCAGGAAGTGATTGAAGTTGCATCTTGTTATTCTATCATCCTCCGACCCCGGTAGATAATCAACATCCAGATAAACATCAAACTGCTATGGGTCGATGGATGGATTGATTTGGACATTTGTTGCATGTTTAATATTGCAGTTTTATAATACATGCTTATCATAATTTTTTTAAGGTATCAGGGAACAGCTCGATTGATGTTCAACTCCTTTTCTTCATCATTATGGATGATGCCTTTTTCCAAGTACTGTAGAACAGACAATAAATATTTGAAGCATTTTTCTGGGGGAAGGCATGTAGGTCATCATACATATCACTGTGATGAGCAGGAGTTTCAGTCAAACTTCTCTGGATGGCCAACAAAGATAATCAACATTGAAATTCCTTCAACTCGGGGTAAGATTTGTAAAGAACCATTTTAATTCAAAAACTTAAGCTGTTAGGTGAAGCCGTATTAATAGTTTTATATTATATTTTTCTAACATCATTGATGATTCTTATACATGTGCTAGTGGGCAATCTTGGTATGGTGCTAATAGATTCTAACAACCTATTTGTATTTTCTGCTAGCAGGATTTGATGCATATCCTTCGTTTTCCGAAATACCTCAGGCCAACTTGTCCAACATGGAATGTGGACTACCTACTCAATTATCTTTCTCCGCTCGTGAAATAGCAGATGGCTCCTTTTTCAAGGCAATTGAAGATTTTGACCCAGACAGCAAGAGGCTATTATACCAGTTAGAGAAGTGAGTGTCATCTCAATAATCATTAGAATATATTTTGCAAGAATATTTTGATCATCCAAAAATATCAAATGCCAAAACTTGAGACTTCTGAAACTTTTTTTTGTTACTGTATAGAATGTATTAAGTTACCATAAAAATCTCTCCCCATTAAACCCCAACTAGCGAGGGTGGAGTATGGCAACCCTTATACACAGTGTTACTGAAGAAATGAAGAAGTGTTTTCTCTGAATAACTCAATTTCTTAATTCATTGAGACCCAATGAGTCCTTTTTATATTGAGTACAATGAGCTACACCAATAAATAGCAACAATAAACTAAGAGACTTATTTACAATAACAAGAAACACTAATAAATAGCAACAGTAAACTAAGAGACTCATTTACAATAACAAGAAACACTAATAAATAAGGGAACAGATAACAAAAAAGAAATAAATGATAAATCACAATCTAGAATATTCTACACTCCCCCTCAAGTTGGGAGATATATATTGATCATTCCCAACTTGCTGATCAAAACCTCAAAGGTCGGCTTAAGTAATCCTTTGGTGAGAATATCTGTCGTCTGTTCCTTGGTAGGTATATATGACAAGCATACACTGCCGTCTTCTAATTTTTCTTTAATAAAGTGACAATCAACTTCCACATGTTTTGTTCTGTCATGATGAACAGGATTTTGAGCAATGCTGACAGCAACCTTATTATCACAATATAATCTGATAGGTAGAGAATAAGAGATCTTCAACTCCTCCAGAAGCCTTCTTAACCAAATTCCTTCACAAATACCATGGGCTAGAGCCCGAAATTCCGCTTCTGCACTGCTTCTTGCAACAACGGTTTGTTTCTTACTTCTCCAAGTCACAATATTTCCTCAGACATAAGTACAATATCCTGAAGTAGATCTTCAGTCCATTGCAGAGTCAGCCCAGTCTGCATCTATATAAATTTCAATCATCCTTTTGTTCCCCTTTTTAAAGAGAATTCCTCGACCAGGGGAGTTTTTGAGGTACTTGAGAATTCTATAAACAACACTGAGGTGTTTTTCCTTAGGAGAATGCATGAATTGGCTAACCATGCTCACGGCAAAAGCAATATCAGGACGAGTGTGAGACAAATAGATTAATTTCCCCACCAGTCTCTGGTACTGCTCCCTATAAACATCTTCCCCGTCCTCAACTCCCAACTTGATATTAGCTTCAATTGGAGTCTCTGCCGGCTTGCACCCAAGCATACCTGTTTCTTGCAACAGGTCTAGAATGTATTTTTTCTGAGTTAAAGAAATTCCTTCCTTACTCCGAGCAACTTCCATGCCAAGGAAATATTTGAGAGATCCAAGATCTTTTAGTTCAAACTGGTCAGCTAAACATTTTTTTAAAGAGGTTATCTCCTCGTTATCATTACCAGTGACAATAATGTCATCAACATAAACGATGAGAATAGCAATTCTACCTTTGTCGGAGTGTTTAAAAAATAAAGTGTGATCTGTCTGAGCTTGGGTGAACCCTCTCCCCTTAACAGCTTGAGTAAATTTCCCAAACCATTATCTGGGAGATTGTTTAAGTCCATAGAGAGACTTCTGCAACTTGCACACAGAATCATCCCCTTTTTCAAAACCAGGAGGTGGATCCATGTAAACTTCCTCTTGTAGATCACCATTCAAGAAGACATTCTTAACATCTAACTGTTGCAATGGCCAATCAAGGTTGGCGGTAAGAAATAACAGAACGCGGATAGTGTTAAACTTGGCAACAGGAGCAAATGTCTCCTGATAATCGATCTCATGGGTCTGAGTAAATCCTTTAGCAACTAATCTGGCCTTATACTTATTGATGCTATTGTCTGCATTAAATTTTATTGTGAACACCCACTTGCAACCAACAGTTTTCTTTCCTTTAGGTAATGTCACAAACTCCCATGTTCCATTTTTTATAAGTGCATCCATTTCTTCTAATACTGCATTCCTCCATTTTGGGTCATCAAGTGCTTCTTGGATATTTTTGGGTATCTTGGTAATGTCTAACATAGTGTTGAAAGTACGAAAACCTGGAGACAACTTCTCATATGAGATATAATGAGAAATAGGATGAGTAGTGCAGGATCTAGTACCTTTCCGAAGAACAATGGGCATATCAATGTTGGTTGTACTAGTGCATTCAAGTGGGTTGTTGGAGCAAGGACTCGAGTCAGGATCCTGGCAGTCTAGAGTATCTTGATGTGTTTTGCACCTGCTGTAAAATCTTCCCCATTTACCAGGAGGATCACAAGGAGGATCACTAGTCTCAGGTATAGTTGCTTCCCCTGTTTCCTTCCCAATAACTCCCCCTGTTTCCAAAGGCCAAGGTAAGACAGCAGCATCATTTGGTTTCCCAGACTTATCTTCATCCATACTAATACCAATAGACTCCCCTTGAAGAGAAGTCAGGGAGAAAAAGGATTGTGTCTCATAAAAGGTAACATCCATCGGAGAGAAGGTGAGTAACACTTATAACCTTTTTGATTAGGGGAATATCCTATGAAGACACATCTAATAGATTAGGGTCAAGTCTGGACCTTTGATGTGAAGGAATATGCACAAAAACCACATAGCCAAATAATCTGGGAGGAAGAGATGAAAGGGCACTGAAAGAGGGAAAAGATATAGTAAGAGAAGATAAAGGAGAATGAAAATTTAGTACCCGAGAAGGCATCCGGTTAATGAGATAAGAGGCTGTCAAGATGGCTTCCCCCCACAGATATTTAGGGACATGCGTTGTGAATAAGAGAGCTCGAGCAACTTCTATGAGATGTCTATTTTTCCTTTCAGCCACCACATTTTGTTGAGGGGTGTTAGGACAAGAACTTTGATGAACAATTCCACGTTGGTTTAGGTAATCTCCAAGGACAGAATTAAAATATTCAGTACCATTGTCTGTTCGCAGAATTTTGATAGAGGTCTGGAATTGAGTTTGAATCAGAGCATGAAAGTTTTTAAAAGTGGATGCCGCATCAGACTTATATTTTAAGAGATATACCCAACATACCCTAGAATGATCATCAATGAAAGTAATAAACCAACGGGCACCCGAGACATTTTTTTTACGAGTAGGTCCCCAAATATTACTATGAATCAATGTAAAGGGAGAAGATTCATGATATTTCTTAGGATAATAAGTGACACGAGAATGCTTTGCAAACTGACAAATATCACAAAGAAAGGAACTTGGTTTTTTATTGATAAATAAGTTCGGGAATAACTTCTGAAGATAAACAAAGTTTGGGTGTCTTAATCTACGATGCCATAACAAAACATCATTACAGTCATCTGATAAACATAGAGAGTGGTTCGAAAAAATCCTCCTTTCACAAAGATCCTCTTTAAAATAGTAGAGCCCTTCTTCCTCTCTAGCATTGCCAATCATCATCCCCGAGTCCTGCTCCTGAAAGATACAAGCATTTGCAGAGAACTTAGCAACACAATGCAACTCAACAGTAAGTTTGCTAATAGAGATGATGTTACAAGTAAGAGAAGGAACATGAAGGACTGAGTTCAAAATAATATGCTCAGAAAGTTTAATGGATCCTTTTCCCGCAATAGTGGAGAAATTCCCATCAGCTGTTCTTATTCGTGACGGGTCTGTCATGTGATCAGAGGCCCCTGATTTAAGGATCCAACGATTACTACGTTCAACATGGAATGCCATACCTTTTTGAGCAACATGAGAAGTTGCCTCAGTGTCCATGGCTTTCGAACAACAAGTACCCAGAAAAAAGTTCCTCCGAAAAAAAGGAATAGGAAGAAGACTTCAAAAAAAAAAAATTCAAAACAGGGAAGAGACAGGAATATAACCAGCTCTTGATACCATGAAGAAACGAAGAAGTGTTTTCTTTGAATAACTCAATTTCTTAATTGATTGAGTCCCAATGGGTCCGTTTTATATTGAGTACAATGAGCTACACCAATAAATAGCAACAGTAAACTAAGAGACTTATTTACAATAACAAGAAACACTAATAAATAGCAGCAGTAAACTAAGACTTATTTACAATAACAAGAAACACTAATAAATAAGGGAACAGATAACAAAAAAGCAATAAATGATAAATCACAATCTAGAATATTCTACAGTTACCCTTACATATTTGCAAAGAGACTTTTTTTTATTCAAATTCATGTCCTTTTAGTCATAAAGGAGAAACTTTACCACTATTCCAGGCTTGCCTTGTTGTTCAGGTTTGATATTACTATAAACAGCTTAAATACTTGCAACAATGGAAATCATCTGACTGAAAATATGTTCTTACGATATTGTTCTGATGAAGTAAAATATGCAAATAAAACCCCATTTGCCGAAAGAAAAAGTTGTAACTTAATAATTTATAAATATGGTTACAACCAAGAGGTTTAACAAGGAACAGTACATTGGGTGCTTTCATTAACAAGGAATTTATGATTATAAACAAAGAAACAGATGCATCTCTAATATCTGTTTTATTATCTATCCTGAAATATAGGTTTTGACAAGAATGTTTTCTAAGAGCAAGTTTCCCTTCCTATTTTAAAATTTCTATTTTCATGTACTTTCTTTTTTTAGAACATTCTTTTACTGATAAGCAAGTTTATATTGTTATTTGTAGTTCTACTATTAAATAGGCATATGTTTGATTGCTTTAATGTTTCAGATCATATCTTGGTGATCCTGTTCTTAATCCACTTACGCCTTGGGAACGGCCACCAATAAAAAATGTCTTCTGCATTTATGGCACTGATTCAAAGACTAAGGTATAATTTATTTCTAATGTATAGCTCAACTGCAAATAGTAAAGAATTCCATTTTAGTGAAGTTTGGTTATTGGTTCTTTCAAAAAAGAAAAATCTGAAATTGATAACTTGAAAGTGATGAAACTCTTGTACTAGCTTTACTATTCATTTGAACCCCATTTTGTAGTTTGTTTGAGTTTTGAACTATGTCACGGTTATGTTTTAATTACCATGTCTAACATTGCTATTTTGATTTATTTATTTGTTTTTTTTTTATGTACCAAATATTGGACCAATATATATGGTGCACCTGCATGCATAAACAGTGAGTTTTAATTGGTCTTGAAAGCTGCGAAGTGCCCCAATCTTTTAATTTTTTGGGACATCTCTATATATGTTAAAAGACTAAACTCACATCACAAGTACGAGTGATTTTTTAATTTGATCATTTTATACTCCCCATCATGTTTATTTGCAACTCTTTACATTATTGCTTTCCCTCAGTATGGTTAGTTTTGTTAAGCAGAGGCCAAATGTAAAAATGATTATTCCGGCCTCTCCATAACCTCGAATTTTCAGAGTTTTACAGAAACTTTCAAAACATTCAATGCTTGTTTCTCTCTCTGTGTAAGTCAGTTTAATAGCATTTTCTTCTTTGGTTTTTGCTTCTTTGTGCTCATTGTTGAATACCGAATACTTTCTAGTGGTACAGGGGCGACACTGGTTTACTGATACTATAATAACTTGCAGTTCTCACAGCTAAAATATTTGTCTGTTTTATTTAGCTTCATAAATAATGCCCGTTGTCAAAATCTTTGCATGTTAACTATTTTTTTCTTCCTGACTTTTCAACGTTTACTTGTTTTGAGATTCTTTGTGGAGTCTGTTTATCAGAAGTTGTGTTATTTTGAATTGTAATTCTGCAATCTGAACTATCAAAAACAGGTTGGTTACTACTTTGCCCCTAGCGGCAAGCCTTACCCTGATAACTGGATCATTACGGATGTCATTTATGAGTTTGAAGGATCTCTAATCTCAAGGTGACCGTCAGTTTTTTATTCGGTAAAAGGGTTTTTTTATAGTTGTAAATGAAAATTCTATTACTCTCTCTCTCTCATTCTGTATTTGTACATAAAGAAGCATTTCATGTTTTGTAAAGTTACAAAATAGTTGCCTCTTCTGCACCTTGTATTTTTGCTCATATGGTTTTGGGGCCTGGAAGAATACCATCTTTTCCTATCTGCATGTTCAAATTCTTCTCTATTCTTTTCCTATGTTCTCTTCTGTTTGGTTTTTTATCTTTCAAGGGAAAGGGGAAAGGGGGAAGAGGAACTCATAGAGAAGCATATTAACTGTGCAAAACAGTTATCTTGTTAGTTGAACTTGTGTGCAGAATATTTTGACACTGGTAACTCCTTTTTTGCTGTTGTTTTGCAAAACATTGGTTAATATCCTGGGTCATTTCTGTGCGAATTTGTCATAACCAGTTCCTACAAGAAGACAATATAGACTAGCTTTTGTTAGTCATCTTCCTTGTTTTTGTTGGTGGGAAGGGGGTAAGGTTTGTTGGTTAAAATTTTGTGTTAATTTTGCATATTAATGTTATCTTTTATAAAATGTGTATAATGGGTAAATAGTTGTTAGTTTGTTACTATTACAGTTTTTTTTTTAAACATTTTTCTGGATATTCTATTTAAACATGTTAAAGTGTTTTTGTCTCAACTTTCAGGTCAGGGAATCTGGCTGAAGGGAACCCTGGAGCCACAAGTGGCGATGAGACAGTATGCTTAAATCATGTTTCCTTTACTGTGGTTGTGATTATATAGGAATGCATAATATATTGACCTTCCTGCTTATGTATTTGTACCCTTTTTGGTATTGAGAGCATATCATCTTCATTCAACAATTGGATTACCATAAAGTCAACCCTTTGTAGGTACCATACCAATCCCTTTCCTGGTGCAAGAATTGGCTTGGACCAAAGGTGAACATAACAAGAGCTCCTCAGGTATTCCAGTCTAAAAATGATTATGTGCGAGCAATGTTTGATTGTTCTTTTTATCTGCAATTAAGTATGATTTGTCATAATTATGAAGATTTGCAAACATGTATCAAATCAATAAATGATTAGTTTGCTGGGACTTACGGTGTTGTATTAATGTTGCATGTCCTTATCTGCTGGACAGATAATTGTGTCCATGAGTCCTAAGCCCATAAGAAGTGTTTGCTGAAAATGTATGATATTGATAAGGAAAACAGCATGGAGTTTGTTTTACACTTCATTATGAGTCTAGTGATTTAAAATGTTGCCCCCAAACAGAAAAAAATAAAATAATTTCTACTGTGTTTGTGTGAAACTACTCTAGCATCCAGAGACTCTAACCATGTTAGTTTTGCATATACTTGTGAATAGCCCCCGCTTTAGCGTGCTATAGCGGAGTTGCATTGCGGTGCAGCGGTCGGCTGCCACTGACCGCGCCGCGACGGTCAGGCAAAGTGTAGCGGATGTAGCGGCTGCTATTGCGGCTGAATCGCAGCGTTATTGCGTCGCTATAGTAGTTTCTGTAAAAGTGTTCTCATCATAGAAGGAAGAGATTTACAACTTAGATACAAGTGAAAGTGAAGATGAAGATTTGGATGTTCATGATTTCAATTATGATTATTCCTTAAGTTCTTTGATTTTGACATTTCACTTAAGTGGTAGTTTGAATTTTGAATAATTTTGCCACTTTATTTTGTTGTGTTACATTATTTGAGACTTTAATTCCTTCAATTTGCTTATGATTTGAATTTTAATGTTTGAAATTATTTATGTTTGAGTTTGAGATCATTCAAATTTGTTTTTTATGTCACATTTTCATATTTTAAGTTTTATATTTGTGGAGTACAATTTAGTGTATCACTTAGGTACACTTTGCACAGTAGCGTTGTAGCTCTACCCGCTATAGCACTATAGCAGTTTGGAGGGTCAAGCACTACGCACCGCTATATGAGATTTATAAGTATATGATATAGTGAAAAGGTCATTGAACTAGTTACCTGTATGTTCTCAGCCATTTGATTCAGTTTCTGATTTAATAATTTCCTGCAATTAACATCTCAAACTGGAAGCCATCAATTTAAGTCATGCATTTTGATTTATAGAAAAGCTTATCTTTTCAAGCTTTGATATTTGTTGTTGTCATGCTTCTGTCCTTTTCATATCTTCATTAGGTTCGTTTGCATGCATATTATAATTATATGACAATCTTTTTATTTATCTTTGTTCTGACTTTTCAGTCAGAGCATGATGGTTCAGATGTACAGATTGAATTGAACGTTGAACATCACCATGGAGAAGATGTTGTTTCAAACATGACAAAATCACCTAGGGTTAAGTACATAACATACTATGAAGATTCTGAAAGTCTTCCTGGAAAGAGGACAGCAGTTTGGGAGCTTGATAAAGGTGCATGACTTATCCTTGGAATTGTCATAGACTAACTGATGCTTTTATTTAGGATTAAAATAACGCCAACTAGATCATGATGACCATGTAGAAGTCAAGGCTCATAAAATTTATAAACACTTGAAAGAATTCATTAGCAAATGATTAGGGTTTTCAACGTATGAAATTAAATATTGGGCAAGGGAATTTTTTTAATTAAATGTTATGTATTAGCCCAGGAAAGTATTGTTTACCTGCATGTGTCACTATTTATTGATTTCATAATAAACAATAAATTTGTCTGTGCAAATCTTATACAATGAAACAATTGACTGTAAGGATACATAGAAGTAAATTGACGCAATATTCTTGTAGCAAATCACAGGAACATCGTTAGATCACCAGTGCTAATGAGGGAGTTATGGCTTGAGATGTGGCATGATATCCATCCTGATGCAAAATCAGAATTTGTCACAAAAGGTATTTGATGATACTACATTTATAAACAATTTTCAGTGATTCAGCTGAGAATTTCCTATTACTTTTTTCCATTACAGCTAAGCGAGGACCTTTAAGAGATGATGACTGTTATTGGGATTATGGGAAAGCTCGCTGTGCATGGCCAGAATATTGTGAATATAGGTTATTTTCTTTCTCCCCCATTCAAGGTTTGATTTACTTTTTGGGAGGATTATGATTTTGGAAATCTTATCAAACATATTTCCAATTGAGGAAGGATTAACCAAATTCAGAAATAATGATAATTCCATGTTCACAGAATGTGTAATGGTTAAGTAAGCTGAATTAAACCATAAATCCCAAAAGTTTTTAATTTTTCCTTAATTGGAAATTTGGTTGACAAGGCTTCCTGAATTGGAATTCTCCGTAACATTTTTTTCCTTCTTGTACTTGTTTTTTGATTTAATTCTTTTAATACATCAGATGTATCATAATGCAGGTATGTTTTTGGTGATGTTCACCTGGGACAAAGCTGCAGGTTGAGATATAATTCAGCTGATTTGTCGTTGCATTATTTGTAGATAAGAAGGTACTTTCTATTATATTCTTTTGGTTGCTCTTCTCCTTTATTTGGCTTGAACGTACACTTTTTATATGTTTTTAAGAGGTGTTAAAATGGGCTGAAGCCCGCGGGCCACCCTGTAAAGCCCTATATTTGACCCTAACCCATTAGGGCTTTTTTAGCTCTAACCCTCAAAGCCCTATAATTTAGCGGGTTGGGTAGGGCTGACTCGCGGAGTCGCGAGTTAAACTTTTTCCTTCATCAAAATTTTTATTATTTACAAAACTAAAAGTTATATAAATTTAAGAGTAAATACCCTTTTTTGTCCCTGTCAATTTTCACAAGGCACATTTTAGTCCCGAATAATAAAAAAGGCTCATTTTAGTCCCTAATATTTGAAAAAAAGGGCCACGTTTGTCCTTCCGTTAGTTGGCATCTGATGGCCCAACTAACGGAGCACACGTGGACCGTTACTTTGCTGAGTCACCGTTATGTATGCCAGCGTGGAAGTAATACGACGTCGTTTTGAACATGCCTTATGTCTTAGAGTTTTGGATAGTTGACCCTAGCATCGAAGGCCCTATTTGGTCCCTGACGAATTTATCGAGATCCTATTTGGTCCTTAACACCACAAACCTTTCTCCATCTGTTTTATTTATTTAATTAATGTCATTTTTCCATTGCTCATAATATGGAAATGTAGGATCCCTAAAAGGTTCTTTGCTAGCTAGGTGGTGCAGCACTCATCCTCAATCCAAGGACTCTGCTCGGGTCTCCCAACATTCCTGAGGGCCTTCCAAACAACATTGTTACACATGAACCCAACACCAAAAGCTATCTGACAAAGCCTATCACCCCTCTTGATCCTTGAGTTAAACTCAAGGTATGCCAGTTCATACCAGATGCTGCTGCTAGATGTGTTGCCAAATTGTTCCAATGTATTCCTTGATGCTTCCATGTACTCCTCTGTGAGCTCCAAATTCTTCTGAATCTCATCCAACACTTTCTTACTTGTTGCCAGAATGCATACATGCTCAAAAGCCAGCTTGTAATCCGGAATGTATGGCTTTGTTTTCTTTTTCTTGAAGAGCAAATTGGTGAAGAAGTGAAGCTGTTCTGAAACTGGTAGGACTAGTGGACCTAATGTGGTAATATTGGCCTTTAATTAATGGCCTCCAACCTGACATCTTTGCTTACAGAAAGCCCCTTCCTCCCTTCACTATCTTCCCTTCGATGTATGCTTTTGTAGCTTCTATTGTCCATTCCTTTGTGAGTTCGGACAAGCTGCAACATCCATTGACCATATCTCAAAAGCAATAAGATAGAGATAATAATATTGTTATCATTGCAAGTTGTTGAGATATATAAAACCATTAGAAAGCCATCATCCACCAGCTTAAGCTTTTGGGTTGAATTGGTTCTTTACATGGTATCAGAGCCTCGCTGTCCCCCACTTTCTCTTGCGGAATTTCTTTCTTCGCACAGGTAGGTGGGCCTGTGCATTGTCCACTCTTCAAGCCCAATGGGCTCTCGTGTGAGGGGGCGTGTTGAGATATATAGTCCCACATTGGTTGGATGAACAACTAATGTGGAGTTTATAAGACCTTGGGCACTCCCACCCTTGGAGCTAGTTTTTGGGGTGGTGTATCCCAAGCTTCTTTACATGGTATCAAAGCCTCGTGTCCCGGGTTCGATCCTCGCCGCCCCCCACTTTCTTTCAAGTGGAATTTCTTTGTTCGCACAGGTAGGTGGGCCTGTGCATTGTCCACCCTTCAAGCCCAATGGGCTGTCGTGTGAGGGGACATGTTGAGATATATAAAACCATTAAAAAACCTTCACCCCCCAACTTAAGCTTTTGGGTTGAATTGGTTCTTTACACAAGTTATACAAGAGTAAAGATGTTATGAAAAGGTACCTATTTGAGTTCAAACTTGACTCGCCGTCTATCTAAGCAGAAATTTGAGAGCATAATTGCTGCAACACGCATTCTAAAGAAGCAATTGGGAAGCAGCATGTCAATGTCATTGCCACTGTACCATGAATGGCTCACAGCTTCTGTGCTCACTACAAGTGCATAAGTGCTTGGATATGCATCCAAGAGGTCTTTAGCTAGATCAATGGCTGTGATTCCAGCAGCACAACCCATCCCACCAAGGTTAAAGCTATGTATGTCATGCCTAAGCTTGAAATGGTTTATTATCATTGAAGAGAGTGATCTGGTGGTGTTTAATATTCCACAGTTTACTACCAAGATTCTTATATCCTTTGGTTTTACTTTTGTGACAGCAAGAAGGTCCTTAATTTCCCCAAACATCACCATAGATACCTCTTGTCGACCATCTTTCATAGAGGTTCTGTAACCAGGGCGAAAAACTCCTTTTGGCATGTAGGTCTCATCACCTATGCCAGATTTATTAAGAACTCGTTCCTGAAACTCAATGGTAGTATCATTGAAATTCCCTGATTATTTAGCCAACTCAATGAACTCTGCCTTAGAGATCTGCATAAATAGTCCTATTCAATGCGTGCAAAAAATTGAATATATATACATAAATAGGCTTACATTCCCTTAAACATATTGGCAAAGAATTATACAATCTCAAATAATGAAGACTTAAATCTCATCCACACTTAAATATGTGAAGAGTGATAAATAGTTAACAAAAAAGTCTTAAGGACCAAATAGGGCCTCGATAAATTTGTCAGGGACCAAATAGGGCCTTCGATGCTAGGGTTAGCTGTCCAAAACTCCATGAAGACATAAGGAATGTTCAAAACGACGTTGTATTACTTCCACGCTGGCATACTTAACGGTGACTCAGCAAAGTAACGGTCCACGTGTGCTCCGTTAGTTGGGCCGTCATATGCCAACTAACGGAAGGACAAACGTGGCCCTTTTTTCAAATATTAGGGACTAAAATGAGCCTTTTTTATTGTTCGGGGTCAAAATGTGCCTCATGAAAATTGCCAGGGACGAAAAAGGGTATTTACTCTAAATTTAAATATTTATAAATAAATTATAAACATAATATAAGTAAAAATTGTTGCGAAATTTGATGGAGAATATGAGAAAAAGAAAAATGAATTGTATAAAGAAAATCAAAGGAATAATAAGATAAAAACAAGTATGAGCTTTTGAAGGTAAGGAAATATTACTATATTCTGAATTCACTCAGTATCACTTTTTCCATCTAAGATATGTTCTTATATAGGACTCTAAACATAATTAGGGGAATAATTACAATTCAATAGACCATTAGTGTGATGGTTGTAGAATATATCAAAAGTCATGAAAAACAAAGAGTCACATGTTATAAACCATGTAAAAGATCATCCATAATATTTTACAATACTCCCTCTTGGATGTATTTTACAATTCAACGCACCATTGGTGTGATGGTTATAAAATACATCAAAGGTCATGAAAAACAAAGAGTCACATATTATGAACCATGTGAAAGGTCATCCATAATATTTTACAACACTCCCCGTGGATGTATTCTACAATTCAACACACCATTAGTGTGATGGTTATAGATACATCAAAGGACATGAAAAACAAAGAGTCATATATTATAAACCATGTGAAGGTCATCTTCATCCCTTTTACAACAAAAATGAATTTTTCAGTTGTGATATGTTAATAAAAATGAAATTTTCTATTGACATCTAAGCATGTTATATATCCAAATTTGTATTGAAACATATTGTATATAATTTACCTTAACAATTTTGTGGATAATAATAACTAAAAAGTTTTTTGTAATGGTAGTAGTTGAAGAAAATCAATGGTTTTACTTTGAAATATATAGCATGATAAGAGCAGTTATTCAATACTAGCATTACGATCATTTTTTACTCGTTACTTTTAGTTTTTCGCTAGAGCTGTTGTATTATGTTATGACTCCTGGTGAGAAAATCTTTATTTGATGACATTCTTTAATAATGGATTTAGTAAAGGTAGTAACTAAATTTTCACTTATATTAAAATTTTGTTTATATTTTGACTTGTATATTTGTGTACAAATATTATTTTATTTAAAAAAATTAAATTAAATTTTTTTTATAATTTGTATAAAATATGTTATGAAAGTGTTAATTATTTATTTGTTAAAATATTTTTTAATGTATTGAATATGATATTTTTTTTTTTTATAAAATTATAATTTTGTATAGCCCACTGGCTGACCCCTAACCTATAGGGCTTTTGGCCTGTGCGAGCTTTTATTATTGAGGTTCATCTGGCTCTGTGGGTTTTTTTGGCCCTAACCCACATGGGCTATGGTTTAATGGGACGGGCTGACCGATTTTAACAGTTCTAATTTTAAATAAGATTTTGAGTAGGGTAGCCCCGAGAAATAAGATAGTTATAGATTGCTCATTTGTCATGACTCTCGGACTTGTTGAGTCATTGCCTTAAATCTGCAACTATTCGGTCTTTTGGTGATCATTCTCTCCTTTTAAGTCATTCTCTTTACTAAATTGACTTGCTATTGTCCCCCAATTTGCATGAGTAATAAAAGTGCACAAATGCATATTTTACTTCCTTGAATAGCTTCTTTACATTGTCATGCAACATCATTGAAGAAATAAGCTATCAAATGCTGTTGCTAAATTAGACTTCTGATGTTAGTAAATTTAATTGATCATAAATCTCAGAATCTAAGATAGAATGCACATTAAACCACTGGGTGCAAGGCAAAAATAGAAGACAAAAAAGTAGTAGGTTAAAGTCTATAAGTCTATATACTGTAAATAATAATAATAATAATAACAAGAAGCTTAACAAGGTTCTTGCTTTCTTTTCTTATCTGACATTTCATGTTTTCAGTCACACGGTCATAATATTATTTGGAATCTAAAATCGTATATATAGATTAGTGGTGCCTTTTTCTTCTTTACTTTTGCTGTTATGATAAGCTTTCTCTTTTTTCACCGCAGGTGCTGGTGGGATCACTGCTTAGCAATTTATACTACTGGATGACTCCCTCAATGTGAATATCAGAATCCCTCCTGCGTCTAACAATGATTTTTGGAGTTTGGTCATTCTTCGGCATTCTAGACTTGTAGCTTGTGGGCCAATGTGTACAAGCAAATTCTTTGTTTGCTTGTTTGGAACTTCGATTCAACCTCTTAGCTCGTATTTTTTCCACTTCACAATTTACACGGTATATCTTGGCCAGATCTTTGTCAATATTGTACTCTACTATTACTAGCAACGGGAACCTCATTTTGATATACTACCGGGGGCATCTGATATACATCTTCATATGCTCAGAAAAGTTACCAGTTCCTACTTTGCCAACCCTGAGAAATAGCAGGCTAGAGTTATGCTGGATCTGTACATCTATATTGGTTTAAATTGGTTGGCAGTTTTCTTATTCTAGGAAACATACAGGATATAATGATATGCATAATCCATTTTTTGAAGAAGTTGAATTGGGAAGTGAGAGTACTCATAGACGACAGTAGTGAAGCTGAAAACTTTGTTCTCTGCTTTCATAACACACATTTTTTCACTACAAATTATTCTACCACTCTACTTTTCTCTTTCCTTTAGAATTACACCATAAACATATGCTGAAACTTAGGCTGCGTCTATAAGATGTATAATTTGAAGATTGATAATCATGTCTTATATTGTTCGCTTTGATGTTATACGCCCTTTCACAGGGAAAGGAAAAACAATTTTGTAATATGTAATTGGGAAATGATATTCTCATGTTGCATAAGATACCTATCTTATGTCATACAATTATAGAATTTCGTGCAAATTTTTATTTTATTTTTTATTTTCTTTTAAATTTTGGACCCCATATATTTGTGTCACCCATGAGAATACTATCTCATGTAATATGAGATTTGTAAACCCCTATGTAATTAGAAGCTCTATTTTGTAAACATATTCTTTTTTTCTATTTCTTCACTTCTGGTCTATCTTTTTTGTCCCCCTCATCAAGTGAATGGAACATAATACTCTTTTTACTTGCAAACCGGGATAACTAATTCCAATTTAATCTAGGCGTATGACAAAATTTTCACATTTATGCATGAAAACTATTAATTTCTAAGATTGATTAGTATTTCTTGGATCTAAACTGCTTAAATTAAATCTAGGATCGTATCGTGATCTTATGGTTGTATGTGTGTTCTAGATTGATCTTCACAACCCAATATCGTGGGTCGGCCCTCAGAGGCATATTAATGGGTCATTGTCCTGCATTCATATAATAACCACATAGATCTCTCACTTAGTTGTACAACTCACCATAGTACATGGTGGTAGAGGTGGCAATTTGGGTTGACTCGTTCCGCCCCGCCCTGCCACCAATCTGCCAAAAATAGGGTGGGGCGGGTTGACCTGCAAAAAAATATGGGTTGGAAAAATGAACCCACCCCGTTTTATGGTGGGTTGGAAAAATTTGCGTGATGAGATGTGTCAGAGATATAATATCAATTATTATAGTATGCATAAATCACCATGATATAGATGTTCTCGAGTTAAACATTATTGCTTCCTGTGGAGGATACCTATAATTTATCCACACAAAAAATATAATATAAAACTTCTTAATCAATGAGAAAAAATCATTTTAAATGATATAACTTTGGGTTTTATTTTTCTTATGTTGCATGAGACAAGTTGTCTCATGCAACACACAAAAAATGGGTGAGATCCACTAAAAAGGAAAAGAGAGAAAATAAAAAAGTGGATCTCACCCATTTTTTGTGTGTTGTATGAGACAACTTGTCTCATGCAACATAAGAAAAATAAAATCCTATAACTTTATATCATTTTAGATGAAACGACATCATTTTGATGCATATTTGATGATTTTTTAGATTCTCTCTTCTCTATAAAATTAGGAAGAAAGAGGAAGTAGATGAAAGAGATTATAAAAAATCATCAATTATATACTAAAACAACGTTGTTTAATAAACAAATTGAAAACCAAACTACAAGTAAATTCAACTTTTCCCTCAGTCTTTTAATAAAAATGCAAGTACTTTAACCTATCTGTGCTATTAATTCGTACAAATCATAAATGTCAATTGTTGCTTTCAAGCAACGAGAAGATAATTCCACAAAATATTGTAGAGGGAGAATCTTTTCTGCAATATACGGAGCGTGTGCAAAAATGTTCAGTATAGTCATTTTCCGGTTCTTAAAATAAGCCATCACAACACAAGTTCACAACATAACCCATTCCCCTTTTGTGTATTAGTAAGCAAATATAAACCTGTAGCATCATTAACAAATATGTTCAAGAATACAATTAAGGATCCTGGGAGAAAGATAAAACGATGCATTAAAAACTTGTCAAGAAAATCCGGGCTAGCTGCTCTTTTTTATCTCGAACAAATATTTGAGTTCCATGTAACACCTTCTGTCATCATCTTCAAACTGTAAGACACCAACCAAAGAGTAACAAGCTTATGCATCTATATGGATCAATTGTACAAATTACACGGAATAGAGTAAATCACACGATATTGTTTCTAACAAACTTAAACAAAATGGCCAACTAATGGAAGCTCTTTACTTTTTTCGTACATTGGGATTTCAAATTTGTAATAGCCTTTAGCAAATTGAAATATAGTGATTGTAAAATGGATTCGCTTTTTCTACGGTCAATGTAGATAACTTATCTACAGTGAACCAAAAACGACGTCGTTTTGAGGCGGAAATCAAGGTATTTTTGTAATTATAATCTTGTTCAGAGTTATAATAGTCTTTTTCATTATAATTTTTTAATTTCTCAACCCAAAACGACATCGTTTTGAGAGCAAATGTAGATAACTTATCTACATTCACTTTAGAAACATTAAAGCCTTGTAAAATATATAAATGAGCATTAAATAACCAACCCTTAGGTGTTTTTGTAAAATGATCTTTCTTCCAAAATTCATTATCCATTTGCTAAACCAAACACACCCTCATATTGATGCTAAACTAATTTCCTGGCAGGTCTTAATATATGTCTGATGAAGATAAAACTCTCAGTCTCCCTGCTGTTATGACATTACAGCTATAATGAAGAATAGCATTATTGACAGTTATTGGATCTTAGTTATTATGAGTTTTGAGTAGCACGTAGAAGTTTTCCTATATTTGGGCTGTCTAGAACACCATATACAAACATGCATATTAAATTGAATTCCCAAAGTTAAAGGGAAAAAAGTAAAAGAAAAATGGACCATAATTTTCAAGTGTTTGACAACATGGAACCAGTTTTAGATCATAGATTTTTAAATAAAATTTCCATAACATTAACTAGATAAAACTTTTTTAGTAGAGTTACGCAAAACAAAGCAGATGAGCAACCATATATTTGCCTTGTAGATAGAAAATTCACTATGAAATATATTAAGGTAAGCCCACACATATATTGAAATTATGAACAAAGCATTCAATTGGAAATGTATTTTTACTTCTCCATACCTTAAGTTTAGCCGAGTAAACACCCCTTGCAAGTGCACCAGAGGGAGTGGTGTCCTCTTTCAAGGTATATACATAAGGTTCCTTTTGAGGAGCAAAAGTACCCAACATTCCTTTGCTCTGATCAACTGAAAAAGCCCAAGAGTACAATCAATTTCTAATAATATATGTCAATAAATAAATGCAGTAATTCAACTTCATTTTCATGTGCAAATTATGTTCTCATTTCTATGTTGTACCATATAGATGGCACAAGATTCCTTATTCAAGAAAACAAGCTGTTGTTTGATATATAACTAACGACGATTAAACATAGCATGAGACTTTTTTCTTGGAGTTAACCCAGTGTTTAACATAAATTGCTGGACTGCTAAAACTGAATTAAAATTCAGTATCTCCTAGAAGAAGAGAGGAAGCCCTACCAGACAGCATTTACTATTCTACAAGCTAGTTGCCATTTGTGGTGCTCCCTTTGTCCTCCCAATGGGGTTAATAACACCTAAAAACTTTTCCCCTCAATAAAACGAGAAAGGACCTTCAAGCCTTATACTATCAGGTCTTATAAAATCAGGCCTTATACTATACTATATAATATATTATCTTATATAATGATCACCAAAAACGAAGGATGCTATACAAATAGACCAAATAATCAGTACCATTACCAACTGCTTTTCGAAAATATCAAAACACAATGCCTTAAGACATTGTATCCGGCAGCTGGAGGGAATTAAGGTTCTAGACTCGATCTCATGAACTCATCAAAGTGAATATTGCAATGATCATTATTTGCATTATCCTATATAAGTTATTAAGAGCCAGGTTTTAAACTGAGTTATAATAGAACAAGATATCCATAGTTTCAAACCTTTGATTTTTATAAGTCAATCATAATAAACGTACATATTGAAGATTATATAGCAACAAAGAAAAGTATTAACTGCACAACCTTGAAGCCCTCCTTTCCACACAGTGTTGGAGTATGTCAGGCCAGATACAATGTTGTGCAGAACACTAAATTTAAGCTTAAGCTGATAGCGAGACCCCTCCCTGAGAGTGAACAAAGTACGACCATTCTGATTTTCATCCACAGGTAAAGGTGTAACTATTTCCCTAAAATCCTCAGAGAGAATTCCAATGGAGAGGAATTTCACTTCAGGCTCCAATTGATCTATAAAAGGAAAAAAACACTAAAGTAGAACACCAAGCAAAAAGAGCTATGAAGCAAAAAGAAGAATTATAAACAAACTCCTCAAACAAACCATCTAAATCACTTTCCAAGCAACCTAACAGCTTCTCCTTCCACCTCCTCAGGCTTTCGTCCTCCTGCACACAGCACACGTAATCCTCAAAATCAGAAAAATTAGAAGTGAAAATCACTATTTTTTTGTTACATTAGCTTAAATCACTTCATTAACGAGTGATATCATCAACCTATGAGAATCCACTTGGGATATCATATGCAGTATTTTTTCAAAGAAAATTCGATACATTTTGAACAATTAAGCCACAGCTGCTTGAAATGGATACAATCCATTCAAAAATAAGAAAAATTCAATCTTCCAAAACACCCACAATTTCAAAGAAATTGGGGGAAAAAATGCAGAACCAAAAAGAGGTGAAAATCATAAAGACCTTGTCCCTTTCGATCTGCTCCTTGAGAGAAACAAGAGGACCAGGAATAAAGACACCATTTTTATCATCCCCAACGCCTTCAACTTCCTCTTCTTCTTCCTCTTCCACCTCTTCCCTACCATCATCAAAAACTTCACTCAGTTTTTCAGTCATTTCTTGTTTGCTTGCATCAAAAACAGAAGCAGAAGAAGGGCCTGGTTCTTCTTGTGCTCTCTTCCCATTCCCACCCTCCATTTCTCTCTCTCTCTCTCTCTCTGGATTTTTGGCACAATATTCAAAGAGACAGATACAGAGGTAGTCAACAGAAAAAGAAGCGTTTCATATGTGACTGCCACATTCACATTGCCTTGGCTTTCTCAGTTTCAGTGTTGACTAAACACACTGTACAAATGTTTTTTCGGTGCTTTATCTGTTTTCTATATGTTTCATTCCCATTTGTCCCTACTTTGTCGGCGCAAGAGTAAGACATTGGTACCTCGAAGGGATCCAAATGGATACTATCTTTTATCACATTTGTTAAATTTTTTTATCACTTTTGGAAAAATAAATAAATAAAAATTTCCCACCATTGAAAAAAAAATTCCTCAAAAAAAAAATAAAAATAAAAATAAAAATAAAAATAAAAAGGTACCCAATTTCATATATATCCACACTCACAAAATTTTGGTCCGCGACTGCTCCCTCTTCTTTCTGATTTTCGAAACTGCCAATTACTGCTTTTTTTACACACTCCTTTTGCAATTGGGTTCTTCAACAACATTTTATTTTCAAATAAATATAATGAATAAAAAATGAAAAATATAAGTAAAAAATAATTTTATTTTCTATATATACATAGAAATACTATGTAGACTCATCTGAAGAGAGGAGAGAGAAAAAATAATATAGGCTATATATATATATATATATGTGTGTTTTGGTAAACAAAAACTATTTTTATTTCACATGCACAAGCCGAGCCGGCGGCAATGGTGTGTGTGGTTGACCAAAGATCACCTAACTCCCTTCTCCTCTACAAAATATGTAGTATATTAAGGGGCTGTCTCACATATTTTTATATGTGTAAAATAAAATTATTTCCTACAACATATGAAACATTAATTTCAAAAATATATTCTATGAACAATGTATTTTATAGTTTTTCAATCATTTCACAATTTAAAAATAATAAAATGAAATTCTAATAGTATATTATGTGAATCTCTATTGCAGTATACATCATGTGCATCATATTTCAAAATTCAAAGAAATTGCATCGATTTTGTACAAATTTAATCTGTTCAAACTTGATGACTTGATCTAAACTATTTTTGTTGGGTTGGTAGGGTCATCTTGTGAGTCCAAATCCGCTTGGTAGAGGAAAAAAATAATTTTCGGGAAGATGATGAGAAATTTATTTTGATAAGTTACTAAAAGGTATTTGGTAAGTCAAATTCTTTTTAGGAATATTGAGTTAATTTTATTGATGTTATATGTTAAATTTTTCACTACATGAAAAAAAAAATAATTCCACCGCTTCAATGGTGATCTTCCCCAATCATTTTATATAGAAAAGCAAATGATAAAAAAAAAAATCTTGGCCATATATTTTTTTTTTGTGGTAATCACCTGGCCATATTTTTACTTCACCTCCTACCAAACATACACAAATAACTTTTCCTAAACCATTTTCCTAGAAATTCTTTTTCACCCCTTACCAAACGCCTTACTGTGGTGACTGGGGAGTAATTTTGTCATTTGAAAAAAAATATACCAAAATGCTAGTAAGGGGTGTATTAGTTGATCAACAAGTTGATTCAAACCGCGGCGACCGAAATTAAAAACCGATAATCGAATTAACTAAAAACTGAAAAATTGAAAATAGAAAAAAAAATCACAAATTTTAATTTGATTGGATTTGTTTTTCAGTTTGGTTGGTGAAAATTGATCTAATTCAATAGATTAATTTATCTCTACCTATTTCGGTCTTTTCCAAATCCCAAAAAACTACAAACTCAAAACTCATTAACCCATCAGTTAAAAAAACCCTAACCACACCCCATAAGCAAAATCTCGTCTATATAGAGCTTCATATCTCATTGCCCACAAAAAAAAAAATAGATTATCGTTTAACGATGCTTCTTTTTTTCAAGATTTTTTGTTATACAAAGCCAATAAATTCAGAAGATATATTATTTGTACAATAATCATGAAACCAATTTCAAGTTTTTCAAAAAATCGAAAACCGATCCAATCTAAACAAAAAAAAATTGATTTTGGATTTGAAAAAAAATCCAAACTAAATGGATGATTACATGATCAAATCGAAGGGATTGGGTCAAATAATTTTAATTTTCAAAATCAATCCAATCCAAATCGCGAACACCTCTACTATATTTTGTTTTGGATAATTATCTATAAATTGAGATAAATTCTCATTGAAGATGATGTATCTAGAGGTGGCAAAACGGGTCGGTTCGCCCCGCATTTTGATATGGGTTGAAAATTTCAACCCACGTTTTGTGGTGGGTTGGCGGGTCAACCCGTCTAAAAAATAAAAAATAAATAAAAATTAAAAATAAATTATATTTTATAATATTTCTTATTTTCATTGCACAATCCCTTTAGTTTTTTTTCCAATCTCAAGCCTACATGTATATTAATATTCAGTCAAAATATTTTTTAGGAACTTATTTTTGCCTCAATATATTGATAACCTTTGTAATAAATAAAGTTTTTCTTCTTTATTTTTTCTAGGGGAGTACTAAGATAAAAAGAATTTCATATCACAAAAGCTTAGTGACAAATAAAATATTATCTATTAGTAAAAAAAAAATCTGACCCACGAGCCAACTCACACTGACCCACCGCCGACCCATTTTGACCCACAACTAAGCAGGGCGGGTAGAGGTGGGTTGGTGGGTTGAAAAGTATAACCCAACTCGCCCCGTTTTGGCGGGTTGGTGGATTGACCCGTCAGGTTCAACCCAATTTGCCACCTCTAGATGTATCATACAACTTTTTAAATTTAGAACTTCAAATGTTACTCAGTTATATTATATTCTTGAAACATTTCACATAGAATATATTATGAGTTTCACTAAAAAAATCAAGGGTTTTATAAGAGTTATGTTGTAGGAAAAGTGATTGTGTAATGTTATAGAGATTCGTTTTGCGTGCCGTAATTTCTTTTTTCTTTAAAAGGTGTGGGTCCCACAAAATGTTGTGTGTATAGGAAAATTTATTGTGTCATGTTAAATGACAAATGTAAACCCCAAAAATCAAATGTTGGTAACTCAGATGTGGGTTTCCGGGAATTGAGCATACGAAAGTGAGAGCATGTATTATATCTTATCTAGTACAATCTTTGAAAGAAGTTTAAAGTCTTAATTATGGGACTCACGTGAAATCCGACTAGTAGTGAAAAAAAAAAAGAATTTGACTACAAAGCTAGAATTCATACAACCATATGATATATATAATCAAAATAGATGTTAAAAAGAGTTATCTATGGAAAAAAGAATAAAACATAGATTAGGACTCTCATGCACGAACAAGTATTATCTATACTTTGTTTTGGATAATTATTGTAAATCGAGATAAATTCAAAGCTTCAAAATTTACACTCTGAACGGATTAGACTCACACGGTTGTTAATATTCTGAAATCTATAAAAGCCTTCCATTGATTCTTGCTTTCTCCCGTCTTCCCCTTGCCCTAACACCTGTGTTTAGATACTGTAGGATCTTTTGAGTACCAATAAAAGAAACAGGCTACTTAATCACAACTCTATTCCCATGCTCGTTTTGGATTTTTCTTAATGTTTAAATTTTCTTTTATTGGATATTGTTAATTGAAATTTGTAGTTGATATATAATATATGGGAGAGGTTATACTTACTACTTAATTTTCTTATTACTTGTTACTACCAAATCTTAACCGTTGATTTCTGTCAATCTAACGGTTGTAATTTATGGGATCATATTTATTAATTAATTATTAATTTGTAATAAATTATAACCGTTAGATTAACGGAAATCAGCGGTTAAGATTTGTAGTAACGAATAGTAAAAAAATTAGGTAGTAAGTATAACATTTCTCATAATATATATGCTCTTTTATTGGATATTTTAGTATTTCGTATCTAAGCTGGTATATTTTGATATTTTGTTATTTTATTCATTTTAAAATTAGACTCGTAAGTTTTAAAACTTAACATTTGATGTATGTAATCTATGCTTCAAATTTTTATTATGGGAAAAATAAATCTTATGTTATAGGAGAATTCAAATCTCATGTCATAGATACATCAAGTGTGAGATCCACCTATTTAAAAAAAAAAGAATAACAAAAAAAAAATGAGTGACACACCTTTTCGTGGTGTGTAGGAAGTGTTTATTTTCTTATGCAACATGAGAAAAATAAATCCTTTTTATTATTAATGCGCTTATACTTTTTTGGCGGCTAGGAAAACCATGGTGTAAAAACTATTTTTAGTGGGCTAAGTTTATGGATCTTTTGAAACTTTACCACTCAAACTTCTAAGTATTTGTAGGGCTAAGAACCAAGACTTGACTGCGATTGTCAAGTCCTTAGCTATATAACATAAGCATTAAGCTAGGGGAGACAACAAACCCAAATGCATCAATGACCATATCTAAATGCTTGACCCAACCAATCAAAATTATTATCTCTAATACCACTTTTAGGTCGCTAGATGAAGCCCATAGCCGAAAGACTAGCATCAATAATCTGATCAATATCCATCATAATAAATGATTTTAATGCTATTATTAAATTCAAAATCTTAAAAAATTGAATTCACCTCCTACTAAACACCTCCATATTAGCATTTCGATATATAGAGGGAATAACATCTCTCAAGCAGCTTGAGATAAGTTTATCTCCGGCTAGCCCCAAAACTACATCGTTTTGATTAATGAAGGGTGTTAATGTAATTTTAGGTGAATTAATGAAGGGTGTTTTAGTAATTTTATTTATTTTTATATCATATGCATTTTACTGAAATACCCTTCATTAATTCACCTAAAATTACATAAACATCCTTAATTAATCAAAACGACGTAGTTTTGGGGCTAGCTGGAGATAAACTTATCTCAAGCTGCTTGAGAAATGTTTATCCCATATATATATATATATATATATATATATATATATATATATATATATTGGTGAAAATATATATTTTTTCTTAATTCACAGCATACATAATAAATTCATAAGAATTAACCTTCTCAATTCCGTTATCATGTGAGCCAACATTGATTGGTGTATTAGTTTATCTTTAATGAATAAAAATATCTTTTTTAAAAAGAAAACAATATCTTGAACAATTATGTATGATTATCTAATTATTATTTGGTAATGGCGTAAAAAAAAAAAAACATTTGTAGAAGACTTTACTGCAAGTTGTTGAATGATTGGTTTTACTGTTATATAACAAAAAAAAAATTGATTAGAAGGTCAAGGCATTTATGTTATAATAATGACCGTAATTAGTATTCTCTTTAGGTTTCGTGCTGCATACTAGTTTTCATATTATAAGAAAGAATATCACTTCTTGTGCATTTCATCATACTCACCTGGGCTTTACTCTATGTTTACCTTCTCTCAACATATTTTTGACTAAAATATACACGCCTTTAACTTATGGATTAATTTTAACTACATCCCTTCAACTAAAAATAACGTTTATAAGGTTAATTTTGGTTGAGTTGTAATCCCATCCCTTAAAACTAAAAGTACAGTTACTGTCAGTTTCACAACCTCATAACGAAAGCTTTGATGACATTTGGATCGGAAGACCCTTAATGCGGTGAAAATAATTCTCTAGTGCTTTTCAAGAACGGGGATTCTATGCTACCCTTTGATTTGTTCAGATATTTTAATGTGATTGGAATGCAAAAGATATATAATAGAATAAAACTCCCTCATTTAGATATTTAAAGATAAAATAGGAGAAAGATTGAATTCTATTATAAATTTAGAAATTATAATAAAAATGAATAGAATGGTAATAATTATAAAAGTATTTTTTTTCTTTTTTTTCATACTGCCCTTATTTCAAACCTTAGAATCTTGTAATTTCATAAGTTGTTCCATGTCATTTCATCTCCTATCTCTTAATTTGGGGGGGGGGGGGATGGGAAAATCTTTCTATTCTTTACCACCAATAAAATGATTAATTCAGTTGAAAAATAATTAATAGCATCATTTTCTATAATTAAGTAGCTAAATGAGCTAGATAAATAATCAATGAATTTGTTGCTAATTAATTGATTTAGGTAAAACAATTAGTTAGTAATGTTTGTTGATTGATTACTAAAAAAAAATAATGTATGTTGATTTTGACAGGCTGACAATATCTTACACACTTCGGTTGAGTCTAGTGCTCTGGAGTGTATGAATATACATTGATGGTAGATATGTTCATTATAGCTATGAACAGTTGGGTCAAGATTTAAAAAAAAAAAACGTTCGAGAATCCTAATCTAACAGTGGCACATTTCTTCCGGTTCTTTGACAGGTTTTTTTACACACAACTTAAGGTACCTTGCAAATATAATTGTAATATTCTATCAGTTTCGCAATGAAGGGTCGGCTTGGCAAGCATGCTTACCGTGATGTCCAAGGTCCCGGCTTCAACTCGGCCTCTCCGCAAAAGCGGGACTAAGGCTTGACTCGTACGTCCTTTCCCAAACACTCACGAATGAGTATTGAACTGGGTCGCGGCCCGTAACAGTTTCGCAATCCAAGCCTGGGATTCCAAGTTCAAGGTTCCAACCCCCGGTCCAATCTGGAAAATATAGTGGGTGCTCTTACACCATTTAATAAAACCTTGAGGTGCATCGTCTCAAAAGTTAGTTCAAAAAGTGAGTGTTCATGGTCTTATAAATCTCACATGAGTCATCCATACAACCGATGAGGGACTCAAGTCCCGTGCCTTACAGACGGAGTCGTAACAGTTTGCAGTTTCAGTACTGAAGACTCGATATATATTAGTTGCTAAAATTGGAGGAAAAAAAAATTCATCTACCTTAACTTATTTTATCCACTCGTTCATGGGTAATGTGGCACACAGAATCCATTTTTTCAGAAAAAGAAAGACAGGATGACTTTCTTATTGACCTATACCGACGTCAAGAATGCATAAAAATTATACACGAATATGTATGTCAAGCGTGAGATGGCATCACAAAAATGCTTGCAGAATCAGTCATCTGAAAGGTTCAACTGGTGCTGATTCTTCAAGAAAGTTTGCTGTCTCAAAACATTCTGCAGCTTCTAACATTTTACCCTCAGCTTTGTGGAGAATGCCAAGATTATACCAAGCAGAAGCATTAAATCTGTCATGCCTCAGTGCATCCATCAGAAAGCTTCTGACAGGAGGATTTGATTGATTACTGCACCGTCTTATAACCACAGCAGCCGAGATCAAGCTAGGGACATGTCCGGGATCAATGTTCAAAGCATCACGAAAAGCTTTTAGAGCCTCTTTGTAAAGGCCCTTTGCTTCGTACATTGTACCTGTCAAATCGAACAAAATGCATTATGCAAGTCTGAAATAACTAAAATTGAAAATTTACTGCTTACTCTCCAAACCACCTCCTCCCCCTCTTTTCTACCTTTCTCAAATTTACATGCAAGAAGCCCATTTTGGGTAACTTATCTTTGCTAAAATTAAACAATGCAAGAGACAGGAACAGAAAAAAAGTGGCAAGCCAGTGGAGCTATTGTGTTGCAGTGACCAAAGAAAACACAGCAGTGCCTGTGCGACCATTCTATAAAATGAGGCAAAATGAAGCACAAGCAACAATACCAGATCCAAATAGTGCATCCATAAATCTGGAATATCATATCCAAAATTAGAAATTATTCTACAAGATATGTAAAAAAGGCTCCAAAGTCCAAAGCCTCTTCCAGTAACATGTTAAACTTTGTTCTCACAAGCACCAGGAAATATTTACATTCATCTGAATGAAAGAAAAGGTTTATCAGCGTAAAAAGTACTTGATCTTCATGAAATTCAATAGTGAAGACAAAAAAACTTATTGAAACTATTTAATTAAGGATCCCCCTGATTTACTAGTGCCACTGAGGAATAAACCTATAATCTCATGCAAATTACCTGAGCCCCTCACCAACTAGTTCACTCCTCTTGGCTTAGGATCCCCCCAATTGAGGCTGAAAGTTAACATCAACATCAATAATACCTTTATCCCAACTTAGTTAGGGTCGGTAGCAGATGAATCCAGATGAAAGGTACGAAAATTCAACACCGAGCTTACAGTTATGCCCAACCAATTCTAATAACTGACTTTTTGTTTGATCAAACAGTACACTCTAGTATTCAATAACATCACTTAACATCAATCATTACCAAATACTAACGTTTAAAAATTACAACCAGCATAACCTCATTTTATTACTATGTAAAGCACCGCTCATGCATGTTTTACACATGCTTCTAGGTGCACATTTTTCGCACCTTTTGTGGAGGCTGTTGTGCAAATAGGCTTAGGTTAGTTTATCATCATAATATTAAAATTTTGGACTAGGTTAGACCTATTTAATTGTTTTATAAGACATGTCTTGCTTGACACCCAAGCTCTGTCATTTCTTGGCACCTCACTGCTTCCAATGTATTACTATTACATCGCTATAAACAAAGAATTCTATATCAGACAATATCTGCCAGTTATTTTTAAGTTACTATAATTGGTTAATGTCATTTCAAAAAAATCATAAAACTCAAAGATAAATCATATTATATGTTTACCTATTGCATGACATCTAGAAGCAGAGTATAGTTTGATGGCCTTAGATTTTGAAAGACACACCTCTGCATCATGCCACTGTGACAGACTTATGTATACATAAGCAAGATCATGCCAAATTTCCACTTCCAAGTTCCTAGCATGATCTCTGTAGTCCTGTTACAAAGAGTATAGGGAAAGAGGGTAAGCAGCTGGAAGCAATGTCTCATCTGAAATGAATTTCTTGTGCAAGTAAAATTTAAAAAAAAAAAAAAAAGGAAAAACATAGAGAGGGGGTAAAAAAAGGTCTCCAGACTTGATTCAGTGTTATCTTTGGAGCAGGACTTAGTTTTTGAGTTTTCAGATAAAAGCAGTTGCCTTAGATACATCCTTTAAGACAAATTCCATATGCATTCCAGACATAAAATATATAAACTTCAATCATTCACTGTGGATCAAATTCATTCACCAAACATGTTTGAACATTTGAAACAAAAAAATAACCAACAAAAAATAGTCAAATCCTCTAATGGATTGCATCTAGACTCTAAAGTATGCACCTATAAAGCTCAGCCATCTAACTTTTCACTAAATAGTTTAAGAGATCTGCAGGGCCATACGTGTAAATACAATAAGATGAATTCAATAATCATCAACATAGAATATATTTTTAGGTTTGATTCCTTAAAGGACATATACAAATATGCATATTTCAATTGGCATAAAAAATTAGAAAGAAGTTTTTATGCCAAATACATCTGGGCCCAAGTCCAACTAATACTGATAACTAACAAGTAACAGCTTTTATAATTTATAAAATCTTGAATTAGTGCATAAGGCTTTAATCATCTATATATCCTAATACTTCACCCCCACCCCCCCCCCCCCCCCCCCCAACATGTGGGTTGAATACTTCTGCTGGCACAACATTGGGACTTTTTGGTTCAGAATGGGGAGACAGAGATACAATAGATTTGAACTTATAACCTGCTGCAATAATACGGCCATAATGCACTGCTGACTCTTTCAAGAGCAAAAATTCATCAAGACCAAAAGACCTATACAAACCCAACATCCACAGTATTTCAACCAAATGGTCTCCTGTTCACAGGTAATATCTGGTATAGAGGAAGAATAAATAAGTAAAATTTGCTTTAGAAATAAGAAAACAAAGATAGGAAGATAAAAATACAGAACAATCAGAATCTGAGATCCTCTTCAAAATCTAAGGGAAAATTAGAAATAAGGCTTAATCTAATGGCAATCATGCAGATTCAAAAAAATGTAGATAAAAACTTTCCACAAAATGTTCACAATTTCAGATTAAAAATACTGACTGTCACATAAACATGTGAACCCAGAAGTAGCATGCCTTTAAAAGAGTACCATACTTTAAACAGTTTCATTGTTCTCCTCATTACATCCAAAGGAACACTTTGATCCTGCTTTTTTTATTTTCAAGATATGCATCCATGTCAAACTGAATAAATGATGACCATGCCTTCACTACTCTCACTATGAGTGTTCATATCAATATGAACAGGCATGGACCATCTGGACACTTCCTTTCATCCACAGTTAAAGAAACATGGTTATAAGTTTCTGCAGCATATATATTTCACAAGTTTATGGGAGACAACATCTAGCCAATTCCGACAGTAATGATCACAAGAACAAAGTACTATGATTCAGAATTATAAATCATCCAGCATTACAACCAACAAACCTTGTATAGATTCTTCCTTGAACCAAAAGCTTTTCTCTGAACTAGAAGAATAGCAAGTAGCTGACTAAATGTTTCAATGGCACTTGTTAACTGGCCCTGTGCAATTTGCAGTTTAGCTTTTGTTCGTAACAAATCTCCTTGGTCCCATATTCCAGTTTGATCCAAAGCAGCATTGATAATAGATTCAGCATCCAAAAACTGTTTTTGAGCTGATAATATCCGGGCTAACAATAACCACCCTTTAACATTAGATCCAACTTCCAAGTTTAGAAAGCATTCGGCGTAATGAAGTGCAGCATCCAACTTCCTTTGCTCTGCACATTCTAAACTGAAATAGTACAGTAAAAGGGGTTCACGCATTCTGGTCATTCTGACCGCAGTTTCCAGGAAATGAAGTGCCTCTGACTGTCTCTCAAACCTCTCAGAATCAGAAATAGCCAATTTTGAGTGTGCTGAAAGTGAAACGCCAAGTAAGCAATTGGCAAGACTTTCGAACTGATCACATCTTCCATCCAAGTTATCAAGCATTCTGCGAGCAAAGCTTACCCCATCTTTTGCAAGATCAGGGTTCTCGCAACAAATCTTAGAAGCCATTAACAAAGCAGGAACATGTTTCGGGTCCTCTCTGCTACTCAACAATTTTAGAAGAAGATTCAGTGCTGCCAAGTCCTTACCTGCCCCATAATAACAAAGAGCAAGGGCATGGTATCTTTCTCTTCGATTGATAGTCCCAGGAAGCAATTCTTCCCATTGACTGGCTAAAGCTGTCAAATCCCCAGAAACAGATAGAGCAAATGAAAGGTGGTCCAAAATTGAAGGATCCCATTCAATTTTATTTAGAGAGACTTCTCTTAGCAAAATCATTAAAAGAAGTATAGCCTCCTCTATGTTGTTTGTGGGTACAAATGAGCTGTCCATATGAGAACGAAGATTTGGGGGGATTACTTCCCCTCCGCTATATAGAAGAAAAATAACAAATTCTTTCTGAATCTTTGCTTTGGTCTCTGAATCAAGATTCCACTGAGGAAGGAGCGCATGCCGATAAGATAAAATAACTTCACGGGGACAATCAGCAAGTTTCCATAATTCTGGAAGCAGCTCAACTGCCTTACTCAGAGTCTCCTGCAATTTACATTCAGCACCAAAGTTTTGAGGCAAGCCTTCAGGTAATGAAGACTCAACTATGTCCAAAATAACTTTGCAAGTTTGGGCAGCTTCTGCAAGAGTGATTTGAAATATATATTAGATAACATTTTGGCTACTCATATAGCTCAAAACCTCATAATTCAAAAGGAATGCCCATTTTGCTTGACATTAGATAATTCTTGTCAAATTGTCAAAAGATGGATTGTGTGCCTCGATCTCTAGGTAATGAAGATCTTCTTTAGTCGTTTTGTGAAATCCACAAAGCTATTTTTTAGCTATTAAGGAAAAAAAATATTCATTTTAATTTTTTGGGGTATTCGACCAAAAGTATAGAAGTGCTCATGTGACTGCCAAAGTAGAAACTCTGGCGTCAAAGAGAAACAATAAATTGGTGCTTCTCCATTGAAACAAAGGCGGAAGAAGAAAAATTATTTGAAGTGATGTAAAGAACCAATTCAACCTAAAAGCTTTTGGGTTGAAATGATTCTTTACATGGTATCAAAGTCTCTGTGACCAAATGGTCAAGAGTTCGATCATCACCGCCCCCTACATTCTATTAAAAAACAAAAAATTAAATATTATGGAATTTCTTAGCATGGGTAGGAGACCCGATGCATTGTCCACACTTCAAATCCAATAAGTATCCGTGTGAAAGGGTGTGAGAGACATATAACATAAAAATTATTGATAGGCCTTCACTTAATAGCTTAAACTTTTGGGTTGAAATAATGTTTTACAAGTCAAAATTATTTTTTAAGTAAGCAAGTGTTTTACAAGAAAACAATTCCTGTAAATGTTAAAACTACACAATACCAAACAAACACTACATTCAAATAATGAAGGCAGATTATTTAACACGATTATCAAGTCAAGGAATTACGTACATAGGGCAAAAAAAAAATGTAAGAAGCTACAATATTTCCCATTGTGATGGGAACAAGTTCTAGAGGAACACTCTGCATAGTAAATGCCTGAATTTGACTAAGCATGCAAACTAAATCTCATGGTTAAAAAGAAGAATCATAGCAGTTAAATCAAACGCATGAAACAGAACCTAATCACCGGTAAATAAGTCAGACGACAGATAAAGGACATGTCATTTTGCAGATAAAAAGAAAATATACATGAAAAGCCACAGGTTCCTTCAAGTTAAATTAAAAATTAAAGAGAAAATTTATGAACCAAAAAACCAGTAAGGGTACCTTTAAACCTCCCAAGAGCCTGCAAACATTTTGCTTTAAGGAAAACTGCTTCCAACAGTAATCCAGCAGTATGTATAGACATTGGTGGAGTAGTATGATTCTGGGAATGCCTCTTACGGCGTTCTCTTCTTTTGGCAAGGGAAATTTTTATCTTGGGAGTCACTGCGCCTATATCTATTCCCTCAAAAACATGTAAAGCGGATTCTAAATTTCCTTCCTGATATTCATATCTTCCTAACAAAGCTCTAGCTTCCTGCAGATTACAGGCATGTAGCAGATTGCATCATGTTCAATAAATAGATCATCAATGATCAAACAACTCATGCATCAGCCATGATCTGAAAGAAACCAAGGCCTTGATTACATATACACAATAAAATGAGGTAAGATGCTATACCAAAAAAACAAAAAAAAATGAAGTAAGATGAATGATTCTGTTAAACTACTAATAGATAGATGCCGAGGGCTTTCAACTAATCAACTTTCAACGGATAAAGGCAGAGACAGAAAGATCTGAAAGCAGTTATATGACTATGAATAAGGGCAACCTGTTGCTATAAAGCTTTATCTATACAGAAAATCAGGGAAGAGTCAGACCAGTTGCGCGGGTGTATAATAGGCAGCCTTATCTTGCATTTTCATGATTCAAGTCACATGGCAACAACCCCAACCATTGTGCCAAGGCTTCCCTTCTAATTATGAATAAAAAAAGGTGCGAACGGTGGTCCCTAACTTGCGAGGGTACAGGTAAGAATCGTCATCTTAACTTGCATTTTTGCAAAGAGAATGTTTCCTGGACTCAAACCGGTAATAACCTTTCAAAATTTTGAGGAAAGGGAATAAACTTGAAATGACCAATTGGGTGTACACAAACACAAGCATGCATATGATTAAGCAGTCTCTCTAGACTAAGTAAGAAGGAGAAAACGATACGTCAAAGGACTAATTATACAGTATATCATCAAATGCAAAAATGGCAAGGAATTTTCGAAGAAAAACTAACCTCATAGTTCAAGATGCCACTCTCACGTAAGGACGATTCAGCTTCTTCTATGTTGCCCGTATCCGGCCTCCTCCTCACAACTTGTCCATCACGGCCAGAATTTGCCGAATAAAAATCCTTCGATGCAACAGATTCCGACCAAGGAACCATTTCATCTGCTGCTCTTAACTGCTCCCCCGAACACAAGCACTTCATTATCTTCTGCAATCTCCTCCCCTGCCTAACCTTACTCCTCCCCATGCTTTCTCTCTTCACTCACAAACCTCTCCGCCACACCACTGCCATACATTAAATTTAAACCACAATCATCACCACAAAAGAAAAAGAAAAAGAGAGAGACTCTTTTCTATGCAATTAATTCATATAAATTTTACCGAAATTTCTGATTTATTAGTTACCGATAGTTTCCTATTCTATTAGATTCAAATTTTGAATTGTCTTTAATACGAAACTAATAACGCTATTATCAGAATAAGAGAAGTAACATCACGAAATTGAAATCGACGCATAACGATTCAGCAGCTATTAAATAAATGATAAAATTAATTATTTCCTACATAATTTACTGGTGAATTCAGCTGAAGACACGGTTATAGAACTCGGAAATACAGAGATAAAAATAATGGAAATGAAAAACGAGTAAAGAGAAAGAGAGAGAGAAGAGTAATTAAATCAATTCACCTTTTGATTTTGGAGAAAGAAAAGCAGAGGAATGAAGGGCAAGGAACATGAACAGTAATTGCCATTGCTGAATTTTCTGCAATCAAAGGCACCTTTGAATGCTTTGAGTCAATTAAAGCATCGAAAGCTTCTTTATCCTCTTCGGCTTTTCCTTTTTATGATTTTTCTTCTTTCAAATTTTTTTATTTTATTTTATTCTTTTAAAAATAAGTTGCAGTTTGCAAAGAATGAGAAGTGGAAAAGGAAAAGCGTTAGGGAGAAGACATGAGTTTTTCCAGAGAGAGAGAAAGAGAGATTTCGAGGGAACGGAATCGAATGGTTTCGGTGGGTCCCACTCTGCTTTTTACTGATGTTACCTACCACGATAATTGCTTGCCACGTGGTGGTTCTGTGCGCTGGCAATGTAACGCACATTAACATCACTGTCCACTCCCTTAACACCTACCGTTTGCCAACCATAATTAATTAATGATTTATTTGTACTTTTAAATAATATTTAACCACATCAACGTGTGATTTCAATTTTTTAATAATCTTTAGTCGTAACTAAATTTTAAATTAATAAATAAGATTTTCGGTTAATCTACTCATCAACTGCCATTCAAAATTAATGACACATATATATATATATATATATGGGATATACATTTCTCAAGCAGCTTGAGATAAGTTTATCTCCGGCTAGCTCCAAAACTACGTCGTTTTGATTAATGAAGGGTGTTTATGTAATTCTAGGTGAATTAATGAAGGGTGTTTTAGTAAAATGTATATGATATAAAAATAAATAAAATTACAATAACACCCTTCATTAATTCACCTAGAATTACATAAACACCCTTCATTAATCAAAACGACGTAGTTTTGGGGCTAGCTGGAGATAAATTTATCTCAAGCTGCTTGAGAAATCTTTATCCTTATATATATATATATAGGGATCTATTAATCTCATGTTGCATGATATAGTTATCTCACGCAACAAAGACAAGATAGTTGTTTCATTATTTGTAAAAGAAAAACAAACAAAAAAATATGGACCCACTATTTTGTCTCTGTTGCATGAGATAATTATCTCATGCAATATGAGATAATTATATCCCATATATATAACATAATACTTTATTAAATAAATATTTTAATGTATTTTTAGATGACTTCAATTTATTTACATCTTTTAATATAAATATATTAGATCTGATAATATGTTTTTTTTTTTTGGTTGAAAATCTGATAATACATTTAAATATATTGAATTCATGGTCAAGCTTATTAAGATATTATACTCGATAAGATATCATACTATTCATATATATTTTAGTCACTTATGTTAGTAATTAGACAATAAATTAATAAAAATTATACTTTTAAATTAAAGAACTATTTTTATAATGTTGTAATAAAGAGGGGGTGGGGGAGAATACAATTAATGCTTCATTAAATTACACTTTCCATGTCAGAAAAGAGTAAAAGAGATTTGCTACGAAACTTTGCTTAATTAAAAGAAAGAAATTATCCCCATGTTTAAAAAAAAAAATTCTCTCATCAATTTATATTATTATTTTTTTGGTGAAGATATTATTTTGATTTAATGAAAGTAGTGATATTTTAAAAATTCATATTAATATTATTGATTAAAATAATTTGATTTTCAGATTTGTTTTATAAATATTACTTTGTTTTTTTATTGCTTTACAAATAATAAATAAAAACTTCGATTTTTATGACGCGCAAGTGTTTATTGAATAAACGATAGTTAAGAATTAGTTGAAAATGAAAAGTTCTTTAGCTTACTAGTAATAATCAATCTCATAATTGAATGGAGAAATAATGGTTTCTTACTATGACTTTTTTGTATGTGAAACAAAAAATACTTATAATTTACACCAAAAATAAAAATAAGAATTATTGGATGTAGTGAGGGGCCGGACAATAGGGGTGAAAGTGGGCTGGGCGTGTATAGTAAAAGGTGATATTTACCTGAGGGTTTACTTACATTTATAGAGGTGGAGATCTTCTTTGTGCTAGAAATTTAAATATTTACCTCACAGATTTTATTAATTTTAAATATTTAATTTACATCATAATTAAATAAATACTGTAAATATAATATTAAAAATAAATAAAAGATAAAGACAAAAGATAATTAAATTATTTACATCCAAGCAACTTTAAAAAACAAACATCAAACACTAAATTACAGCCTAGAAAATAAGATATTTACAAACAAAATAGTAAATTAAATATACTATTTAAAGGGAAATTAAAAAAAAAAGAATGTTCTATAAAAAAAAAATTATGAATTAAAATATTTGACACAACTAATGTGGGTTGATTGGATATTGAGAGAGCGTAGGACTACAAACTCATTTCCCATGCCTGTAAAGGTGTTACTAGGGGTTGAATTTGATGGGCCAACTTAAATAATACAATAAAGTGGTTTATCAAAAAGAAAAAACAAAACAATAAAGTGTGTTGACTAAACCAACTAAATATTATTTAAAATAACTGATCATCTATTAAAAAAAATTAAAAGTCAATTAATTTAAGTTTTTTAAAATTTTTAATTAAATGAATTATTTAACATTAACATTTGTATATTATAATTTATAACAATATAAATAAATAAAAATGTAAACTAGTGAACTCGCCCAAATAAACTATACTAATTTAAAATGTACTTGCTTGACTCGTTAAAAGATAACCCACGTGCGGGAGGTCAGCCGAGCTGGCCCGAATTGACATTTTATTTTTATTTTGGTTACGAAGTTTGCACCTTTATTACCTGTGGGTATTTTTGGAGTCCATCGTAATAAATTCTTACGAGGAGAGTTCTGTCTTAAACTAAAATAATAATAGGGTTTTATTAACCTCATGTTAAAGGAGATAGTTATCTCATGTGATAGAGATAAATTTGTGGGCTCCATCACCTGAAAAATAAAAATAAAAGAAAAGAAAAAGATGACATCGTTATCGAATGGTGTGTTGGAGATAAAACTTATCTCAGGTAAAATGAGAATAGTTTTTCCCATAATAATAATAATACAAGAAATCAGACAAAAGATTACTCCAAAAATAAAAAATTAAATTAAATGTTACTCATTCATGGCAAGTAGGGTCGGGCTCGGCCCGCCAAACTAACATGTCCTGTTTCATTTTGTCTAATTTATTTTTTGACAGATCGATAGTGGTTGGGGTGAGACGAGTTAGTATAAAATACGATTCAATCTGTGTAACAAGCCGGGCTTTTCAGCTCACTTCAAAAAACAGGACGGGACGAGACAGAATAAATTGATTCATTTTTTGGCTGATGACGGGGCGTGCCGCCTATTTTGTCACCTCTAATGGCAAGTAGGCAAAATTTTTTAAACACCAAATAATAAGTTAGCATCCATATAGCATGCGATGTGGAGGGTTAATTTAAGTGATCGAATGAATAGTTTAAAGAACAGATATTTAAATCTTGGAGAGAACTTCTAAAATTAGAGCTAAATAATTATTATACCGCAAGACTTGGGATTGATTTTATATTCATACTTCTTTTTCCGTCACAATCCTAGAGATATAAATAAATTGGGGGAATAGCAATGCCACACTTGGAAGAATAGCAAAGATGGAGGTTAAACAGAAAAAGAGATGGAAGAGCCATATAGATTAGGGGGATGAAAGGTTTAAGCACATTTAGGGTCGATTCAAGGGTTTGGAAGACAAGCTTGGTCATCTGGAGTTTGCACAAGGACGAGAGACTAAGGAGGCAGCAGGTGATCATGAGGAGGGGGCTGATGTGTCAAATGAGTGGGAGGAGGAGATCGAGTCAGATGAAGAAGATGAGTAGATTTAGGATTTTTTGTGTTTGTAGTGTTGTTATAGGTGTTCATGTATTTTTCATTTATTTTGTGGATTTTCTTTATGTGCTGATTTGATGTAATGAAATGGATGTCTATTTTCGTTTATGTTGTTAAAGTTTTAACATATTAGTTTAGGTACTTAAAGAAGACCCACAAGTAAGTTTTATAGTCCTAAAATATTAAGAAGACCCACAAATGAGTGCAACTAGTCCTAATATACCAGTACATATGAAATGAATCAAAACATTTTTTGGGCAGATTGATCGATTACACAAAGCATTTTTTGTCTATTTAATCAATTACGCCTCGTGTAATCGATTAAACGGGGGCAAATTGCGGAATATTTTTGATGATAAGTCAAATGGTTATTTTTAAATTAATGAAGGGCAAAAAGGTCAAAAAAAACTTTCAATCTCTAATTACAAAGAAAATGATTTTGAGATAGTCATTTATAAAAGATCTAATAATACTCGAATTAGATAACTAAAGTAATATAAATAGGGGCATGTTATTCTTATACCGTTTTAAGAATAATAAGTCTTATGTTAAATTTTGATATTTGCTTGTATCTAACAGCTCATGTATCTAGTAAATAAGAATTGTTAGATTTAAATAAGATCAATGACCGAGATTAAGAGTGGAACTTACACCGATATACATTGATTCTGACACGTATATATATCTATAAAAAAGGAAACTGAGTGGAACATAGAAGTAGATGAAGGTTGGTTCGGGTTACACTGACTAGTCTCAAGTTGCAAATAAAAATGTAATAAGACTGATTAAATTTAGGGAGCATCTAATCCTATGTTGTAGGAAACACTCTCTCATGTCATAGACCTAACACATGGTGGGTCCCACCGTGTGTTAAAAAAAAAAAATAATAATAACAACGCATGTTTATCGATGTATCTTCAATATAAGGTAACTATTTTCTACTACACTAGAGAATAATCTTCCTTAAATTTAACACGATTGAAATTTTAATTTACTGAAGTTTAAAAGTATATATATTCTTATACGAGTTAATTGTAATCACTTAAATAGTAAAATATGTATTTTTTACATTTCTATTACATTAAATGCATTTTTTTAGGTAGGCAATGCATTAATTTTTTTTAATTTAATAACCACATTTCTAAGAGTTTGCAATCTCCTTAAATTTTAATGAAGCGTTGTAAGTAATTGCACCACCCTAGTCATAATATTTATTGGGGGCTAAGGGGTTAGTTGTCTTGTACTCTTGTCTCCCATTTTATGTTTAAAAAGAGTAACATTTAAAATTGTTTCATCCTAAGAAAAGAAGAGAGCCCTGTAACCTAATCAGGCCTCAGCCCATTCTTTCTGGATCATATGGTTTCATAAGTCTTACCTTTTTATTCTTTAGTTTTCATGCATTATATTTTCAAAATTCGATTATAGTATTTCTAGGTGAATGAATGTATGAATACTGATGCTCCTCTAAATCTCTTTTAATTATGTATCTTTGGGTTTGATATTTGAAAGTATATTACTTTACATGTATCGCGAAACTCTAATATTTTTATCCAAGATTTTATTTCATTGCTGATCTATTGAATGAATCAATAAAAATACTTTTTCTCAAACTAATTTTGAATTAAGAAATTCTAAAACTTTGCCTGTCTGATTATGAGTTTGGTAATCAATGAAGCCTGTCCGAATTTATTTTAATTGCCACACATCCCTCGAAACATTTTGGTCAAGTTACCTTAATATTTGATTTTTTTATTTTTTTTTATTTTTGCATAACAAATCTTTTTTTTTTTTATATTCAATTAAGAATACTTAAAGAAACTAAATAGTGAATTTCTTCAAATAAACAATTGAGAACTTCAGCATCATAAAAGTTGAAGACAGCCAAGTACTCGAGTGAAAGTTCAATAATTTCCGAACCCGGCTATAATAGGATTTAATTAATAGACTAATGGTGCTGTGTAGGTGAATATTTTTGATGCTACGGATGTGAAAGATATCTGTCTAGAAATTTTGAATTGAATCTGTATTCAAGTTAAAAATGAAATGAATTGAATTACACAGAAGCTTTACTACTATATATATATATATATATATATATATATATATATATATTTTGAAGTTATAGCTGATCAAAGGTCAATGTGACTAACGTGACTAACTGATGCACTAACTAATTAATGCTGTTGGATCTCTCAACTGATTCTGTTGGGCCAATATTGTAACAGACTCAGTTGGGCTTGTTATGGTCTTCATCCCCCCACAAGCTGAGTGGGCTTGGACTCCAAGATCCGAAGCTTGAATTTGAAGTCTAGAAATTTGGAAGTGGACACGGCTTTAGTAAGCCCATCTGCTATTTGGTCTACGACAGGTACATGATGAACAGTAACAAACTTGGAGATAACTTTTTCACGGACGAAGTGGAGATCTAACTCAAAATGTTTTGTCCGAGAGTGAAAAATGGGATTTGCGGTGAGGAAGACAGCTGAGAGATTGTCACAATAGAGAGTTGGAGGGCAAGGGAGTGGAATACAAAGTTTAGACAGCAGAGACTTGATCCAGGTAAGCTCAGCAACAGTAGCAGCTAAGCAACGGTACTCTACTTCGGTGCTTGAACGACTAACAACATACTACTTCTTGGACGATCAGGTAACCAAGTTGGATCCAAAGAAGATGCAGTAACCACTTGTTGAACGACGATCATCAAGATTTGAGCCCTAATCGGAGTCACAATAGGCAGTGAGATGGAAGTTCCTCGAGGGTGTGATATTTAAACCATGAGAAACAGTACCACTCAGGTAACGAAGTATTCTCTGTACAGCTTTCCAATGAGTATCTAATGGGTTATGCATGAACTGACACACCTTATTTACACATAAGGCAATCTCTGGTCTGGTAATAGTGGCATATTGGAGAGCTCCAACAATGGATCTGTATTGGGCTGGATCTGGATGTGGGGAACCATCGCGTGAGGAAAGTTTGGTACTTGCTACCATAGGTGAGGGCATGGACTTGCAGTCCACCATATTGGCCTTCTTTAGGAGATCCAAAATATATTTGGATTAACTTAGGTGATAGCCTCCAGAAGCTGATTTTTGAGCTTCGATGCCTAGGAAATAATGAAGTTGTCCCAGATTCTTGAGTGTAAATGCTTGGTTGAGAGACTGAATTAGGAGCTTAATAGCTGAGGAGGAAGATCTTGTTATGAGAATATCATCAACATACACTAGAACAAAAATAGTAGTTGTCTGAGTTATGGAGAAGAATAAGGAGGAATCACACTTGGCAGTTGTGAAACCAAGTTGATGTAGAGTGTTACTGAGTTTCTCAAACCAAGCTCGTGGAGCTCGTTTGAGTCCATAGAGTGCTTTGGTGAGTTGACAGACAATGGAGCTCGTTTAAATATAATAATAGTGATTAATAACACCACCATATAATAATAGTGATTAATCACTATTATTATACCAAAACCAATTAATGGTGGTGTTATTAATCACTATTATTATATTTAACACGATTTGACTTATGCTGATTCTACGAGTTGACTCAAACTTTTAAAAAGATGAGAAGTAATTAAATGAATTCATTAGCACAACACGATCAATTAAATATTATACCTTACCAATTTTTTTCAACTTTTTTTAGTTAAGAAAATGTCCTAATTAATCGTAATCAGATAAGAACTTGGAATTAGACGAGAGAAAAGCCTTTGCATGTGCAATCTGTATCGCGGTTTATACAAGAATACTATGTATTTGAAAGAAAAGAAAAAAACACTAAAAGTTCTGAATACAGTAAACCCAACACTTTAGAAACAAATTACAAAGTACTTCTGAATTAGTTCTCTTGAAAGCTTATATTACACTAGGGTTCGTTTGGTGGACATGATAGGATAAGGGTAAGACATGATATGAGGTTGATAAAGGTAGGACATGATATGAGGCTGATAAAGGTAGGATATGATATGAGGCTGAGAAACCCATATTATGTCATGTGTTTGATGAGCACCTGATTAGCAATATGATACGATTACGTAGAAGGGAAAAAAGAAAAACAAAAAACTAAATATAATGCAATAAATACAAATATATTGGGTAGTGTGGAATATATTGTGTAGCATGAGGATATATTGGGTATTCAATATTGATATCCTATCATGTTGAATCCTAACCCAACCCCCATATGATAAGAAATCATGTATTGGATAGGACAAAATAAGACAATAGGATAAGCTAATCATGTCCTATTGACCCACCGAATAAGATATTAAAGTAGGATATGATAAGTTATCCTATCATATCTTCCTTATCATTTTACAAAACAGAAATCAAAATGAAACCTTAATTTCTTGACAGTTTCTTTTTTTTTTTTTTTTTGGTAAAAGGACTTGACAGTTTAATAATATAAACAATGAAATCATTATTTGATATAAATAAAGTTGTAGAGTCTATAACAAAAATGGCATTTTTCACACATCAAATTATAGTTTGACTACCTAAAAGATAACGTGATACACCATATTTCCTATTAATAATTTATTTCCAATCGCGTGCAAAAACCAATAGAGAAGAGAGAAACACGAATTATCCGGAAAAGGAGAAACGCACGAATTATCCGGAAAAGGAGAAACGCACGCGTATACGTAAGAATTAACATTTTATGATTACAAATGAGTTCCTGTTTATGTATTAAGAATCATAACTCTAGCCTTATATATAATTGAGAATATTTAGTGCCATCATTCTACGCTCATAGAAAAAAACACAATTTAAGCCAATTATTTATCACTCATTAATTATAGGCATTTAAAAAAATGGTCACGAGGATTTTCTTTTCAATTACAATAAAACATTATAATAAAAAATGGTCACGAGGATTTGGAAGAGCTGCTCTTGCTCTCGAGAGGGTCCGATAATGTTCAATGGGGATTAATCTTCAGATCAGATGATACTTTGAATTTATTCAAAGAGAAAACCCACATACCAAAAAGGAAAACCCAATAACACTATCAAAACAAAAAGAAAAATGGGAATCCATGAATCAAAAGGATTAAAACTCGGATATAATGGATCCATCATCAAGATTGAGTCACAAATGCATATATACTTGAATGGATTTCATTTTCTTAAATAATCCCATTCCTTTTCTCCGATGGTAGAGTCTTATGTTAGATTCTAAGATCACACCAACCCTAAGAACTGAGCCAATTGAGTTGGGTTCACAACACCATTCAGTTTGGTCCCATCCTTCTTCAACAATTTCGCTAGCTCCACGTAATTCTCGTACTTCCGCTGTTGCGACTCCACTCTCTGACTCGATGCGTGGCACCACCGTCGGCCCAAGATTGTACCATTCGTCAGGAATTCGTGGGCCATGAATCCCGCCAGCAGCTGCCTGTTGAGCTTCGGGTTTGAGCCTTTGTTGCTGCTCATCATCGGCTTCGAGCCTTTTTTGCTCGGCTCCGGCCCAGGTTTCGGCTTACCCAGCTTGATCAGACCAGTTATCGGCTTATCCGGCTTGAAAAGCCCAAGTCTCGGCTTATCCGGCTTGATAAAGTTGGTCATTGGAGTTGTGGGAGGTGGGTATTTGGGCCTTTCGGAACCATTATTTATCTCATTGCCCTTAGAGCCACTACAATTGCCAGTGATAATGGGACTAGCCCACTGCACACGGCGAGAGGGAGGACGCACCTTTTTGTTATTCATGTTTCTCTAAACTGCATGTCACATCACCGTCATGTTTTCATAACAAAATTAATAATATTAGTGACAAAAAAATTCAAGGTATTAAAAAAAAAACCAATTCCAATGGTAATTATTATATTCAAGGATATGGGTCTCTAGCGAAAAATGATGAGAGGACAAAATTAAAAATTGATTACAAAGAGGAGGAGGATGATGATGATCTAGGTTGTTGCCGGAATCTGGTTTTTAGATTGCGTTGTGATCGACTGATCACTTGATTTTCTGGAAATTTAGAGAGAGAAAAATGAAAGAGAGTAAAAAAAAAAAAAAGGCAAAAAGAGAAGCGATGCTGCCGAGGTAACAATGTCTGAATAATGAACAGAGGGTAAGTTCCTTGATATTTATAGTGGCTGTTGTTGTTAAATGCCTTTGTAAACTCACAAATATTACAAGAATGCCACGGCACTCGTAAAGACTCAACTAGCCCTAGTTAAAGATAAAGTCGGTAAAATAAGCTCGGTGAGTCAACCCACCCCATCAGCTGAGCGCGGTAATTCAGTGCATTCATAGTGCTGAAGATATTTTTGTTGTGTAAGTAGTACTCATAATATTTTATAATAAATCATCAATCTCAACTATAAAAGATTAATACGTCGAAATGTTATAAAAAAAACATACGTCAAAAATTCAGTACATTCATAGTGCTGAAGATATTTTTGTTGTGTAAGTAGTACTTATAATATTTTATAATAAATCATCAATCTCAACTATAAAAGATTAATTTGTATAAGTGCAATATCTATTATCATTTTCCCCCAAGGTATAAGATTCTCTAATTGAGTAACAAAATTTTATGGGAACAAATTGTACCCGCTTTGTGATTTTTAAGTTGAGTTAGTAACATTATCATTAAAAAGTAGAGTAAATTTCATTTTCAATCGTCAGCAAATTTTACGATATCCGTTTTAATTCTTAGCAAATAAAAAAATTATTCGTGATCCATAAGAAATTCAAAGTAGATCCATTTTAGTCCTTTTGAGGAATTAATGTGAGTTTTTTTTGAATTTATAAGGGACCACGATTTGAATTAAATGAGTCTATTTTGAATTTTTTAAGAATCAAGAATAGTCTTTTTATTTGGTAGGGATTAAAACGGACATTATGAAATTTGTCGAGAAAAAAAAATATTTACTCTTAAAAAGAATTTGAGATTTCGCCCAAAGGGACATTATGAAATTTGCCGAGAAAAAAAAATATATATTTACTCTTAAAAAGAATTTGAGATTTCGCCCACTGAACCTTGTCATTAAAAGCATGAAATAATCTTATAATTCAATCAAGCGAAAGAACGTGAAGAAAACAGTGAAAATGGTCATGTTGTGAGGTAAGCATAAAAACGCTCGAGTCTGACACAGCAGGATTTTTTTTGAGGAAGAATATGGATCTCACTCAATGTGAAAATTGATGCACTGCATTCAACATTCAACATGTGAGCCGTTGAGCGTTACAGTTGAACACTTAACACCTCATATTACTGCATTTAATTCATGCACACTGTATTCATCATGTGAGGCGTTAAGCGTTTCGTTCGAACCCCTCACATCAATATTATTCTTATAATTTTGTCACTTACTTAGTCACCGTAAAAATTTTGTCACATCAATATTATCCTTGAAATTTTGGGATTCTTCTCTATGTGGAAACCGGAAAATTTCTATATGAATTAAGTCTTTTGTCTAGCCAAAAATATATATATGTGTGTGAGTGGGTTAGCCTAAAAATGTTTAAATTTTTAATCATAAGCCAACTGATCCTTAGATAAATTCTCATTGTACATGCGTAGGGAAAGAGACTTAATACGATTTTAGATTAATTTATTTTGAATAAGTAAATATTTTGATTTTTTGAGAGCCTTTTTTTTTCTTTCAATCGACTACCATACGCAAGTTTAATTTAATCTCAATCAACATAAAATCTGGGTCAAAAATATCTTTATTAACATAAAACCAAAAAAATAAAATAAAAACATCAACGTACAGAACAAGTACTTATACCGAATTCACGAGGATGAACAATATTACATACTAATTCAGTTTATAACAAGTTCAAAATTACAGAAGAAGAGAAAAAAATTTCTTTGTCGTAATCATACATAAGCAAGTAAATCACGATATCAAAAATGAAAAAGGAGTATAGAATGTTCAAAATTCAAAATTGTTATTAATCACTATTATTATATTTAACACGATTTTTATGAGTAAACTCGTAACTTATGCTGATTCTACGAGTTTGACTCAAACTTTTAAAAAGAAGAGAAGTAATTAAATGAATTCATTAGCACAACACGATCAATTAAATATTATACCTAAAAAAAATTACAAAGTACTTCTGAATTAGTTATCTTGATAGCTTATATTACACTAGGGCTCGTTTGGTGGACATGATAGGATAAGGGTAGGACATGATATGAGGCTGATAAAGGTAGGATATGATATGGGGCTGAGAAGCCCATATTATGTCCTGTGTTTGATGAGCACCTGATTAGCGATATGATACGATTATGTAGAAGGGAGAAAAGAAAAATAAAAAAAAATATAATGTAATAAATACAAATATATTGGGTAATGTGGGAATATATTGGATAGCGTGAGGATATATTAGGTATTCAATATTGATATCTTATCATGTTGAATCCTAACTCAGCTCCCCCCATAGGATAAGAAATCATGTATTGGATAGAATAAAATGAGACAATAGGATAAGCTAATCATATCCTATTGACCCACCAAATAAGAGATAAAAGTAGGATATGATAAGTTATCCTATCATATCTTCCTTATCAGGTGCTCCAAACAGGCCCTAAGAGAAGTTCAAAATAAGGTTGTAGAGTATAGGACTTGTTTGATTGTGTTCTGATTTTTTTGTTTTTAAAACTGTTTTGTATGCAAAATAGTTATGGAAACAATTGTTTTCTATATTTTTTTCTTTTTGAAAGTTAAAAACCAAAACAAAAAACAAAAAACAACTCATACATGTTCTCTAAATTTGATATAAAAAAATAGTTATAGTTCTCAAAATATTGTTTACAAAACAGGTCTTACCAAACAAATTTTTTATTTTTTTTGTTCTGAAAAGTAAAAAACTATTTTCCAAAGCAGAAACCAAAGCAAGCCTTAATTTCTTGACAGTTTAATAATATAAACAATGAAATCATTATTTGATATAAATAAGGTTGTAGAGTCTATAACAAAAATGGCATTTTTCACACTTATCAAATTACAGTTTGACTACCTAAAGATAACGTGATACACCATATTTCCTATTAATAATTTATTTCCAATCGCGTGCAAAAACCAATAGAGAAGAGAGAAACACGAATTATCCGGAAAAGAAAAAACGCACGCGTATACGCAAGAATTAACATTTTATGATTACAAATGAGTTCCTGATTATGTATTAAGAATCATAACCCTAGCCTTATATATAATTGAGAATATTTAGTGCCAGCATTCTACGCTCATAGAAAAAAACACAATTTAAGCCAATTATTTATCACTCATTAATTATAGGCATTTAAAAAAATGGTCACGAGGATTTTCTTTTCAATTACACTAAAACATTATAATAAAAAATGGTCACGAGGATTTGGAAGAGCTGCTCTTGCTCTCGAGAGGGTCTGATAGTATTCAATGGGGATTAATCTTCAGATCAGATGATACTTTGAATTTATTCAAAAAGAAAACCCACATACCAAAAAGGAAAACCCAATAACACGATCAAAACAAAAAGAAAAATGGGAATCCATGAATCAAAAGAATTAAAACTCGGATATAATGGATCCATCATCAAGATTGAGTCACAAATGCATATATATTTGTGAGACAAAATAACATAAATAACAAGAACGATTTTAAATACCAAAAAAAAAAAAAAAAAACAAGAAGGATTTCATTTTTTTAAATAATCCCATTCCTTTTCTCCGATGGTAGAGTCTTATGTTAGATTCTAAGATCACACCAACCCTAAGAACTGAGCCAATTGAGTTGGGTTCACAACACCATTCAGTTTGGTCCCATCCTTCTTCAACAATTTCGCTAGCTCCACGTAATTCTCGTACTTCCGCTGTTGCGACTCCACTCTCTGACTCGGCGTGTGGCACCACCGTCGGCCCAAGATTGTACCATTCGTCAGGAATTCGTGGGCCATGAATCCCGCCAGCAGCTGCCTGTTGAGCTTCGGGTTTGAGCCTTTGTTGCTGCTCATCATCGGCTTCGAGCCTTTTTTGCTCGGCTCCGGCCCAGGTTTCGGCTTACCCAGCTTGATCAGACCAGTTATCGGCTTATCCGGCTTGAAAAGCCCAGGTCTCGGCTTATTCGGCTTGATAAAGTTGGTCATTGGAGTTGTGGGAGGTGGGTATTTGGGCCTTTCGGAACCATTATTTATCTCCTTGCCCTTAGAGCCACTACAATTGCCAGTGATAATGGGACTAGCCCACTGCACACGGCGAGAGGGAGGACGCACCGTTTTGTTATTCATGTTTCTCTAAACTGCCTGTCACGTCACCGTCATGTTTTCATAACAAAAATAATAATATTAGTGACAAAAAAATTCAAGGTATTAGAAAAAAAAAACCAATTCCAATGGTAATTAATTATTATATTCAAGGATATGGGTTTCTAGCGAAAAATGATGAGAGAGGACAAAATTAAAAATTGATTACAGAGAGGAGGAGGACGATGATGATCTAGGTTGTTGCCGGAATCTGGTTTTTAGATTGTGTTGTGATTGACTGATCACTTGATTTTCTGGAAATTTAGAGAGAGAAAAATGAAAGAGAGTCCAAAAAAAAGGGCAAAAAGAGAAGCGATGCTGACGAGGTAACAATGTTTGAATAATGAACAGAGGGTAAGTTCCTTGATATTTATAGTGGCTGTTGTTGTTAAATGCCTTTGTAAACTCACAAATATTACAAGAATGCCACGACACTCGTAACGACTCAACTAGCCCTAGTTAAAGATAAAGTCGGTAAAATAAGCTCGGTGAGTCAACCCACCCCATCAGCTGAGCGCGGTAAGCGGGTTGAGTTTTTTTAACCCATCTCAAAAGTAGGGCTGACTCATTTTTTGATGGATTGATGGTGGGCATAAATGGGCCGAGGCTAGTCAGCGTAAAATAAGTTCAGACTAGCAGACTAACCCGCCAAACAGGAGGGGCAGAGTTTTTTCAGCCCAATTTTAAAAGCGGGACGGTTGAGCTGACCCATTTTTTGACAGATTGATGGCGGGGTGGGACGAGGAGGGATGGGCCGCCCACTTTGCCACCTCTAATTAGTTATAGAGCTCATTTGCTATGCTTCGGAATCCATATCCTTTGACAAAAGAGAAAATAAATATAAAGACAAAGATAATATAAAAGCATTATTTTTATTATATTTGGTGAAAAGAGTACTGAATACTCTACACTCGTAGAGCACCGAATATATTTTCCTAATTATGGTGAATTTAATTTGTAAATGGTGATTTTGATTTAAGTTACCACAATTGATTTATATTATTTCAGCGGAAGATTAATTTGTATTTATTATTGAATGATGAGATAGGATATTGTGATAATCAAGTCATGTTACAACCATGTGACTATCAGTCAATCTCATCGTTAAATTATTTTTTTATCCAACTATCCTGATTTAATTCTTATATACACCCTCACTTCCCCTTCTCTCTCCCCTTTCTCTATGATCATACTCTCTCTCTTACCAGTCATACTCTCCACCATGATTATCAGAGCCAGGTTGTACCAAAATAGCAAAATCGAGATACAACTCCAATAAGTAAAGTTGCAAATTAAATTACATGTATTTTTTTCTTTTCCTTCGTGTAAACAATTACATGTCTTAATTGTCCCTAGTAATCGTTTGGATTCAAAAGCTAGAGGTATAATACACAAGCGGAATATTAGGATCGGAGGACTGGTATCTCTTACCCACCCCTCCTTATCAAGTGCATGTATAGGTCTTGTAACGCATATGACTTTCTCATTTAAGGCATCTCTTTAATAATAAATATGATTACTTTTTTAATATGTGATCATAAATACATATCCGAATATTCAGTGCATATTTATCAACAAATATTCAATGCATAGCTTTCTTTTTAACAAATATTCAATGCATATCCGAACGTTATGAGATATTTTTATTATATTATTTGCACGTAAGATTAATCTTTATTTAAATATTTGTAGGCATAATTGAGATGAAACTTTATCACACCAAATACAATATGGGTTGGCCAATATGTATCATGCTCTAATCACACATGGTTGAGAAGTGGACTGTGTTCTTGGGCTTGGGGTTGTGGTTTGAGATCAACATGTCTTTGTCCTTTGCTAGCGTGATGAGTCTGAATGAGGGTACCTGCGAAGATACTCTGATGCTTAAGTCAGTCTCAGAGGCAGGAATATATGTTCTTAATGTAAAGGATGATCGTACCTAGGTGTTGTACCCTCTGCTTATATAGTGGTTATGATGCTACATTAGTAAGGCAGTATGGCCTTTGATTGGCCGGGTTTGGGCTGCAGGTCAGGCTAGAACTTAAGTAGTCTTATCTTCTTCTAGTGTAAGAACCCGCACCGCTAATTAAGGTAATTAGTGAATTAATTATGATAATTAGGAAATGATTCCATAATTGACCTTAATAATTATTATTGGGCTTAAATAATTATACTGAGTGAGTAAAAATGCTGAAAGTCGCTTTTCGGAAGAAAAGCGCAGATATCGGTTCTGCTACCCGGTATAAATGCGTACCGGAAAAGTATCCCGGAAAATTATAACGAATGCATGATAATTACTAGAATATTATGTAGGACTTGTAAAACAAGTTTCAAGTCAAAATAATGTAATCTGATGCCAGAACTGATACTGGCTATGGAAAAGCGCGTACCGGAAAGGTGCTCCGAAAAATAAAATAAAAATATGAAAAATCTTAGAAAAATGTGTAGGTCTAGATTCCAAAGTTTGGGATCAATATATTTTGCGTAGCTATTAAGGCTAATACTGCGCGTTAGGTGACCATATGCCTATATATATTACTACTAAGGGCACACAACCCTAGATACCTAAAATACCTACGTGACAGGCTACATTCTGAGTGTGTGAAACACTGTTCCATCACCTTTGGCCACCATTTGTAGGTCAAGTCTTCTTGTTGTGTGATCCCTCCCTCTTCCTCCTCATCAACTCTTGTGTGTGACCTTGTGGGAGTGAAATGTGGGTCTTTTTACTAGTGACCAACTGCAGTGAGAGTGTGTGTGAGGGCTGCACCATCTGTTCTTGGAAGGGTGGCCATTTAGTTGGCATTTTAACACTCAAAGATGTCTTCTTATTGAGTAAATGAGCTATCTTGTGGCTTATTTTGTGTACCCTTCTTGGTCAGAATTTGAAGAGTTGTTGGAGAGCTCCATGAGCACTGTCCATTCTGTTTTTGAGCTTTGGTAAGTTATACCAACCATGATCCTTAGTTTAAATGCTTAAAAATGGAACCTTGATGCATGTATTTAACTAAGTTGATAACTTAAGGTTGGGGAAGGTTAAACACACCTAGAAATGCATGTTTAAGTGCCTTTAATCGGTTAAAAAGTTGAACCTATGGATTGGATATTCACGAAATGCAGAAACTGCATTCTGTCGTGAGATATCCGGATATTGTCGAGCAGATATCCGGATATCAGTATCCGGATATTCATATCCGGATATGGGGACAGCAACGAACCTGTTTCGGTAAAAATCCGATATCTTGAGCTACAGAGCTCCAAATAGAGTTCCGTTTGGACCTATGTGTAGCTAACACATAAGGCTATAACCCTGTAAAATTTCGTAGCCATTGGATAAGTGGTTTGATCTCAGTGTTAGTTTAAAGTCGCGTCTTGGTTGCTGGAAATTCAGTTGGCAGTAGTCACTTTGCGAAAATCATAACCGGAGTTATACAACTCCGATTGAGACATAAGATATGTCGTTGGAAAGCTTATGAGTTCTAGTTTAACATCTTAAAATCTCAGAATTCTTGGTAAAGAATTACAACAACAGTTTTAATAAAATGGAACCTTGGGAGTGATATCTCGCGAAATGCAGAAACTGCATTCTGTCACGAGATATCCGGATATGATATCCGGATATTGGTATCCGGATATGGGCTTGGAGATATCCGGATATGGATATCCGGATATGCCCCCGACATATATCCGGATATTCTGGGTTTTCGAAGAACATTGAGGTACTGTTCATACACATCGGAGTTATGGGTTTGTGGACCCTATTTTGATGGAGTTGGATTTCTGTAAATACTTAATTAAGTCAGAATCAAGGGACTAAGGGCTTGTGACTTGGTGGGAAGCCTTAAGATGTAAAACATAACAAAGAAACGTAGTCTTTATGTTTATGCGTACGAGCTATGTTATTGATATGATCGCTGGTCTAAATCAGATTGTGATTTCTGCTGTGTTGGACCTTGAACGGTGAGGACTCTTGGCTTGGATTGATTGCTTGCAAGGTAAGCTTTCGTATCCTCGGTTTAGCCATTTTGTGGTTCCACCATGTCCCATGGGAATGTGGTTTATGCATGCTGTGTTACATGCTTTGATGTTTTGGAAATGCTGTTGAGCTATTATATGCAATGTGTTTTTATGATATGCATGTGGTGTCCACCTATACGGTAAGCCTGAGTATGTGGTACATACAAGATGGTGAGGCTGTGGGTGAGGTGCAAGAGGTGTTCCTTGTACTCATGTAGGTATAGACGTATTCCTGCATTTCTCTGGCCAGTAGATTTGATAAACACACATGGCATGATTATCTGCTGCATCGCATAGTTTTGGAACTTATATTGTAAATACTGTTTTTGAACTTATATTACACATGTAAGTGAGCTTGGGGTGGAAGATCCTTGAGGACCCCTTGCCTTACTGAGATTTCTTGTTTAGAGATCTCACCCCACGTTTGAGGACGCTTATTTTAGGATCAGGTAATGTTGAGGGCTTAGGTGGCAGGAGGCCAGAGCTGAGTTGATATTATTATGACATGCTGACATTCTGAATGTTGACTGCTGTTTATGTTTTCCCGCTTTGATTATGATATTATGCTGAGACTGTTGTTGGGCATTGTGCCTTATTTGGTGAGCATGGGGTTTGTCCATGCCACATGGTTTTGTTATTGTCTTTTAATTGAAGTTGTAATTAAAGTATCAGGATTTTGACCCAGGCTATGTGTTGTAGTCCTGCGGCTTTAGATACTCACTTTATATTTATTCATGAGGTATTTCAGTTAGTTGTCTTGCAATTTACATACAGGCAGTATTTTATGAAATTGATTAAGTAATCAAGTTGGCTAAGGTTAATGACGTCATAATTGAATTAAAGAAAAAGTTATTCCGCATTTTAATTAAGCGTGGCTTAATACGATAGTATGTTAACAATCCGGGTTAACACGGGCTGTTACATTTTATGATATCAGAGCACTTTCTAGGGAAAAGCCTGTATGTATTGCAATAACTTAGGATGTTTCGTTGCGTGTCTACTTTGCGTTCTCTCTGACTGGTGTGTGTTATGATGATGCATATGTGACCACATGGCGTGGGCCTGATCAACTCATTCTTTGTGTAACTTGTGCAGAGTCATGGTGCCACCAAGGAGGAACCCTAGTACGAGCGAGGATCAATCGGATCCTATCCTGGCTGCATTAGCTGAAATGCAGGCGGCCCGACTAGCCGACCAGGAGGCCACAAGGTTGGCAAACCAGGCGATGCTGGACGCTATCAGAGATGCGAACCGGCGAGCCACTGCTGAGGTTCTGGAGGAGAACCGGATGGCCAACATGACTATGATGAGGGTCATGTTGGAGGAGTTGAGGGCTGGTCCTGCTGCTGGCCAGTGTCCTCCACCACCTCCACCGCCGCCACCGCCTCCACCTCTGCCTAGTCAACAGGAGGACACCCAGAGTCAGATGGGTGAGGGCAGTCATTTGACGGGGGCTATGCAGACCATCCCCGTATTTGCTGAGGATCGTGACGAGATCGATCGCCGGCTGAATGCTTTCCGTAAGCATAAGCCACCTTCTTTCGACGGATCTTATGATCCCATTGCTGCTGCCAGATGGCTACAGGCGTTGGACAAGATCTTCCGGATCATGCAGTGCACCGATCCGCAGAAGCTGTTGTTCGCCACTTACATGCTGGAGGGCGAAGCCCATGAGTGGTGGACCAACCTTTCTCACATCTACGAGATGCAGGGCCGTGTGATGACGTGGCCATTCTTCGAGGAGTGCTTTCTGGGTCAGTACAGGGCTCGCTGTCTGTCGACGAGTACCTGGCCAAGTTTAATGAGCTGGTCAAGTTCGCTCATTTCCGCATGGCGAGACCGACTCATATTTTTCTTGCGGCTAAGTTCCGGAGGGGACTTAATGAGGATATTGCCGGACATCTTGCTGGTTCTGCTTCGAGAGACTTTGGAGCTTTAGTACAGCAGTGCCGCGACATTGAGGACTATTGTCGTGCGAGTCAGGCCAAGAAGGCCAAGATTGAGGTGCCACAGAGTGCTGGTGGTTCCGCTTCCTGGAGGGACAGGAAGCTTGGAAACAAGGGCAAGGACAAACAGTTGGCGGCTAAGCAAGCGCCAAACCAGTTTAAAAAGACTTCTACTCAGGGGAACACAGCTAGACCTCCTGCTCCCAGATGCTCGGGATGCGGGAAGTCACATTTTGGGCCGTGTTCTACCGGACATTTGACATGCTTCCAGTGTGGCAAGGAGGGCCACTATTCCAGAGATTGCCCGACGGCGAGAGTTGCTGCAGTGCAGGCTGTGCCATTGCAGATGGTTCCTACTGGGGCACCAGCCGTGCCACCTACTACGGGGCGTGTGTATACTTTGGATCGTCAGCAGTCGGACAGAGCTCCGAACCTGGTCAGAGGTACTGTTACCATTGGTGGTTCAGCTGTTGATGTGCTTTTTGATTACGGGGCAACGCATTCTTTTGTTGCTACCCCTATTGCTGTGGGGCTTGAGTTGCCCAGTGATGTGCTTTCTCCACCGATGCAGGTGACCACCGCCACCGGAGAAAAATGTTTGACCTCCACTGTTCATCGCGATGTAGCGTTTCAGTGGGATGGCCGTGACTTTTCGGTAGATCTGATAGGATTGCCGATGGCCAACCTGGAGATTATTCTGGGCATGGATTGGTTGTCCAGAAACTGTGCATTGATTGATTGTTGTGCCAAGAGAGTGGTGATGTCTCCGGGTGGGTCCACAGCCAGTTCCTCACCGTTCATTTCAGTCCTGCAGGCGAGGAGGGCCTTGAGAGCAGGGGCTTTTGGCTATGTCATGTTGGGAGGTTTGGTGAGTGGGACACAGGAGGATATCACTGGCATTCCTGTGGTGAGGGAATTCCTCGAGGTGTTTCCCGAGGAGATTCCTGAGTTTCCACCACAGAGGGAGATAGAGTTCTCCATAGACTTATTGCCTGGTGTGGGGCCTATATCGTTGGCTCCATACCGGATGTCGCCACTAGAGTTGGCGGAGCTGAAGAAGCATATTGAGGAGCTTTCAGCGAAGGATTTCATTCGGCCGAGTGTGTCTCCCTGGGGAGCACCAGTCATTTTTGTGAAAAAGAAAGATGGGACCATGCGGTTGTGCACCGACTACAGACAGTTGAACAAGGTGACAATCAAGAACAAGTATCCTCTTCCACGCATTGATGATTTGCTGGATCAGCTCAGGGGTGCTTGCGTGTATTCCAAGATTGATCTCCGGTCCGGTTACCATCAGATACGGGTAAAGCCGGAGGATGTCCCAAAGACAGCATTTCGCTCGAGGTACGGGCATTATGAGTACTTGGTGATCCCGTTTGGACTCACCAATGCACCCGCAGTGTTCATGGACTACATGAACAGGATCTTCCAGCCGTACCTGGATCAGTTTGTGATTGTCTTCATTGACGACATCTTAATTTACTCCAAGACGGAGGAGGAACATGCTGAGCACTTGAAGATTGTTTTGCAAGTGTTGAAAGAGAAAAAGCTTTATGCTAAGCCGTCAAAATGTGAGTTTTGGCTCAAGGCGGTAAAATTTTTGGGTCATGTGATTTCCGCTGATGGAGTTGCAGTTGATCCTAACAAGATTGAGGCCGTGATGGACTGGGATAGGCCCAAGACGGTTACAGAAGTGAGAAGCTTCTTAGGTTTGGCAGGGTACTATAGGAGGTTCATAGAGGGATTCTCCAAGATGGTGCTACCGATGACTCGCCTTACCCGAAAGGAGACTCCATTCGTGTGGACACATGAGTGTGAGGAGTGTTTCTAGGAGTTGAAGGAGAGACTGACTACTGCTCCAGTGTTAGTTCTTCCTGATCCTGCGGAACAGTTTGAGTTATACTGCGATGCCTCTGGAAAGGGGCTAGGCTGTGTGTTGATGCAGAAAGGGAAAGCAGTTGCCTATGCTTCAAGACAGTTGAAACCTCATGAGGAGAACTACCCGACTCACGACTTGGAGTTGGCAGCCATTGTTTTTGCTTTCAAGATTTGGAGGCATTACCTGTTTGGCATGAAGTTTGCTGTATTCAGTGATCACAAGAGCCTGAAGTATCTGTTTGACCAGAAGGAGTTAAACATGAGACAGTGAAGATGGATGGAGTTCTTGAAGGACTACGACTTTGAGTTGAGGTACCATCCTGGCAAGGCCAATGTGGTAGCCGATGCTTTGAGTCGGAAATCCGTGAGCTTATCCAGCTTGATGATGAACGACTACGAGGTAATTGAAAAGTTCAGAGACTTGAGAGTGAACTCCTTGTTTGGGGGTGCACTGCTTGAGATGGAAACAACATAAGTGATTAATGAGCTGATGGAAAAGATTAAAGAGGCGCAAGTGCAAAGAGAGTGCCTAGATTATGTGAAGAACCAGGACGGTGTGTCTTGGAACGAGGATGGATTGCTGCTGTTCCAGAAGAGGATTGTTATTCCTCGAGGGCCATTGACCGAAGAGGTTATGGCAGAGGCTCATAAGGGCCGGTTTACTATCCACCCTGGCGCTACAAAAATGTACCAGGACTTAAAGAGAAATTTTTGGTGGCCGGGCATGAAGAAGGGCATAGCGGTCAACGTGTCCAAATGCCTTATTTGTCAGAAAGTAAAAATTGAGCATCAGAAACCGTCTGGTAAACTTCAACCTCTGGAGATTCCACAGTGGAAGTGGGAGAGTATTTCCATGGACTTCATGGTGGGATTGCCTAAAACTCAGGCTGGTTGTGACTCTATTTGGGTCATAGTGGACAGATTGACCAAGTCTGCCCATTTTCTTCCAGTGAAGGTGAGCTTCACTACAGAGCAGTTGGCCAAGCTATATGTCCGCGAGATTGTGAGGCTTCACGGGGTGCCCGAGAGTATCATCAGTGATAGGACCCGAAGTTCACATCTCGATTCTGGGAGGCGCTGCAGGAGGCTTTTGGTACGCAGTTGAGATTGAGTACCGCCTATCACCCTCAGACTGACGGTCAGACTGAGCGGACCATCCAGACATTGGAGGACATGTTGAGAGCTTGCACATTGGAGCAGGGTTTTGCATGGGATAGGTACCTTCCGTTGGTAGAATTCTCGTACAACAACAGTTTTCATGCTAGTCTGGGCATGGCACCCTACGAGGCGCTGTATGGTAGGAGGTGTCGAACTCCTACCTGCTGGTCTGAGGTTGGAGATAAAGAGCTTTTTGGCTTGGACTTTGTCCAAGATACTACCCGGCAGATCCAGATGATCAGAGAAAAGTTGAAGCAGGCGCAGAATCGCCAGAAAAGCTACTATGATGTCAAACATCGACCACTGGAGTTCAGTGAGGGTGAGCACGTGTTTGTGAAACTTTCACCTGTCACCGGTGTTGGACGGGCACTCGGAATGAGGAAGTTGAGCCCTCGGTTCATTGGGCCCTACCAGATCCTTGGTAGAGTAGGACCAGTTGCCTATCGACTTGCCTTACCTCCGAACCTAGCCAACATCCACGACGTGTTTCACGTGTCTCAGCTTCGGAGGTACATCGCAGACCCTTCGCACGTGGTGCAGCCGGATGATGTGGAGGTTCGGGAGAACCTAAGGACTCCCGTCGGACCACTCAAGATTCTCGATCGAGGCGAGAAACAGCTTAGAAGCAAGATCATTCCGATAGTCAAGGTGCACTGGACTGGGCGTAGTCCCGAGGAGTGCACGTGGGAGCGAGAGGATGAGCTTCTCCGACAGTATCCCGACTTTCGAGACAGGTATGTTTCTGATTTTGAGGACAAAATCCTTAAAAAGGTGGGGTGAATGTAAGAACCTGCACCGCTAATTAAGGTAATTAGTGAATTAATTATGATAATTAGGAAATGATTCCATAATTGACCTTAATAATTATTATTGGGCTTAAATAATTATACTGAGTGAGTAAAA